>JABJVO010000034.1:2473560-2486080 GCA_026770805.1 Boulengeromyrus knoepffleri
TAGCTATAAATCTTTTTCCTTCTCCTTTGTTATGGAGGCTTCTTCCCGGTTAAGGTGCAGGACTGTATTTCACGTACAGTGCTCAGTACTGGCCATTGTGCACTGTGTACATGAAATTAACTTCCCGGGTGAAAATGTCCCTTCTCCTTTTTAAACTCCGATACATCATTTGTGTCATTCTGTGCAGACAGCTGAGGATAGCTACAGACAGTGGTGAAAACAGCTCGTACGCTGGCCTTTGTGCTTACACTCCTTTGTGGCGTGACATTCTGGTAATCTGCGCACCTGTGTATTCAGCCCTCTGTGTTTGGCTGGGTGATAAAAACAAAGTTCACTCTGCAGGTCCCCACGAAGTCCACCACAGCTGGCCACGTGTCCTTGGATTAGGTACGAGCTGGTCATTACCCCTCTCATCTGGCAATGTGGAGTCACCTCCATGCAGACTTTCATTAATGTGATTATTTTTTCATAAACATTGGTATGTGAATATTGGTATGGGAAACTAAAAAAAATACCATTCACACTTGCTATATAGCAAACGTATAACAGAGGACAGTTATAGACGAGGCAGGTTAGAAGGCAAAGTTTAAATCAATTTGTCTCTATTTTTTCTTTTTCTAAAACCATAAATGCCCTTTGGTCTTTGTCTGACCCAAACGTCTTTAGGAAAAGAGACTTCCAGGCGATTGAAAAACACATTTCAGATGTTATTGGACCATATGCCTAGACTTCAGGTTATGAGTTATGCCTGCCTATCTCTGCTACTGTCTGATGGCCATGCTTTTCCTGCATGTACACAACAAGCACTTACTGTCTGGTTACTGTACTCAAACAGCATGTGCTGCATTCATTTTGTGTACAGTATGACTAAATAAAATTTTCATGATTGTTATTGAAATTATCATTGATCATTTTAGATGAAAGGACACCACGCGGCATGCACGAAGAAGCATAGCTATAGGGAGTGTTTACTAACTCAGTGAAGGAAGCCGTCACCTCACTGCTGATGTTATCCTCTCTGCTTTTCATGTGCTAACATGATTTAATCCCGCTCCTTTCATTTCTCCTGCAGCTGGGTGGTTCAGTAGTGAGACTGTATTGTGGTCATTGTCATTCTGAGACGTATCGGAGAATAAAAACAGGGACCTCGGGCAAGCTCTGTCGATCTCTGACATTATGGCGATTATAATTGATTAACTTGTCCTATCTCCGTCTGCAGATTGTTTAGTCGTAATCCAAAGATGCCGTAACTCCGCGCTCCTGAATCACATGCCTTTGCAGTTGACATGTAATTGGGCAATTAAAAATGGCTTCCAGTACTGCACACATGTACCGCACACTGTTGCCTCAGTACAGCTACCCCAGAGACATGTGTTATACTCATTTTAAGTTAGTATAAGCGTTCCCACACGCAGACAATTGCGCACTAAACACTGACAGAAATAACTCACAGCACCAGGGACATTCAGAGCATCGGATGTGATGGTGCAGATTTTTAAGGGGACGGCAAATCTTGAGTTTTTGGAGGGTGTGGGAACACGGGCAGGTTGGGAAGGAGCCAGGCAGAGGCCATTAGAATCAGCTCATGGTGGATGGAGATAATGCTGGAATTAGAAAAAATAAATACGGCTAAGCAGCCTCCCCCAGGAATGGGGCCTTTGTGCAGTGTGGGGGCCACGCTGATGTCTGCATGGGGGCAAACCCAACAATTACACGCAGCGTTCTGCCATCAGATGCCATGGAGCCGGAGCGGATGAGCTGAGCCGTGCATCTCGAGGAGATCTGTGTTCCTTTGTATGGCCTGCAGATGTTCCATGAAGGAAGACGAAAGAGGCAAGACTGACGGGATCATTGTGACGGTTCTGAAGGGGGGGGTTGGGGGTGCAAACGCCAGCTGATGGTTTCTTCTGCCATTCCCATCGAGGACCCCGCCCCCCCCCCCCGTATCCCATCACAGCACTCTGGTCTGTCAGCGGCTGGGCCGTTCTCTCTGATGGTATCTCTTTGATGGCCAGTGACAGGAAGTCCTGTATATACAGACAGAATAGTCTGGGAGAAATTCCCATGAATGATATTCAGAGGTTGCGTGCTCACTGGGAGGAACAAAATAAACCCGTGGAGCAAATAAAAACAGCACAAACACATGAAGGATGTGTTGATTTGTTTTTGTTATCCGCTGTGTTATGGTTGCATCAACTCAACCAAGGGCCCGCTTCACGAAGCAGGATTTCTTGCATAGTCAGATAACTTGTCGGATTTAAGGTAGTCTGGGCTAAATGTAAGTGAACGAAGATAAAGTCCATTTAAACTGGGGTACCTTAAATCCGACAAGTTACCCGGCTAAGCAAGAAATCTGGCTTCATGAGACAGGCTTCAGCAGTTCTGCTGATTATTTCAGACCCAGAAGGCTTACTGGGAGCTCCTTAGCTACTTGCCCATTAGAAAACAGCATTGAAGCTGCACACTCACTGTGGTGCATCATTTCATCAGTATTCATCACAACTGGAGGGTGTTCCATGAAGCAGGATTTCTTGCTTAGCCGGATATCTTGTTGGATTTAAGGTAGTCCGAGCTAAATGGACTTCATCTTCGTTCACTTACGTTTAGCCCAGGCTACCTTAAATCCAACAAGGTATCTAGCTAAGCAAGATATCCGGCTTTGGAGAACACCCCGCCTTGATTTTTAGCCCTGTCCATAGCCCAAAGAGAGACACTGAGACTCTCTTTTACTCTTTTTACTCTGGTCTTGTGATTTTCCGTTTGTAATTACATTTCTGTATATGTAATTGTTAATGTAATTATATTGTTTCATTTCATCTCTATAAATAATATTAAATCACGAAGTGCTACGGTGTTCCATACCTTGATCTTTTCTTCTTATGTGCCTATTGGTCAATCACCGTGACATTATCAGTGTGACTCAGAGAGGTGTCAGAGCTGATGTGATCTTTAGGAATGGTGCTACCCTTAAGAGATCACTTATTGCAGCCCCAAGACCCTGACCCGTCAAGCATAATGGCTGTTCTTCTCTTCAGACCACTTTGTGACAATTAAGGCCTTGGAGAAATGAGTGAGGAATGCTGGTGTTAGGCCACTTTTTACCACATATTGACTTTCTTAAAGGTATGTGTGTGCAAGTGTGAGTACCAGGGAGGTCGAGGGACAAGTTACCTAGCTGAATAATGGGTGAACTAAACATTAATACATTAATAAAAATTAATAATGCAGCTTCATTATCTATAACCAGTCTGTCTCTCTTTCAGTGTTTATTCCTTCTGTATAGGAGTATAATCAAGTGTCAGGCCCTTGCATTCAACAAAAGCGTGCTTGCACTCAGAAGCCTTGTATAAAATATATAACTCAAATAATATATATAAAGTGTGGCCACAAAACCACATTAATCGGTGTTCTTGTTAGGCACTTCCGGTCAGGATTGGTGGCCTGAGTTACTACGGTATCCGAGGTTTGGAAGATTTCCAGGATCCTACGCAAATACGCCGGCATTTACGGCATAATCCAGGTTGTGAGGAAAGTGTGAAGCTGTTAACGTGTGGAGTGTATGTAACTATATATGTTTATAGTACATGATCTGGCTATACATCGAGTCTTTTTTTTTCCCCCCCAAAGGTCTTATCGAGTGCTCTACAAAGTGCAGCATTCATCCAAGGATTGAATTGCTTTGTTTTCTTTCAGAGTGACGATGTTCTGCAGTGGTGTGAAGACCACAGGCGATGTTCTCAGGTGAGTTGGCATGGCTCTGTTCCTTTGGCTGCGGCAGAGAAAACGTGATGCATGATTGCACATTGCAGGTGAATTCCCTCTTTCTCAGTTCCCAGATTACACACAGCAGTTCTGATACATATTTTTTTTACTTTATCCTTGCTATTATAATTTTTATTGATTTGTCAATAACAATCAAGGAACAGGGCAACCGCTTGGATGAAATTCCTTATGGCTGAAGCCTGCTTTGGCGGTGGCCGTTAGTTTCTATATATCTTACCTAACAAGGCTTTTATGTGGCATGTGAAAACAAGCAGGTTTGAGTTCTGTAATTGGATTCTGTAGAGACTAATAAAATAAGGAATTGGATAAAAGAGCGGATTGAGAAATGTTGAAAAGTACCAGCCTCTACAGCCATTGGCTATTAGCACTACAAACAATTTTTTAAAAAACGATGCAGGTAATTGTTAGTGGGATAAATCAAACGGCTTGTGTGAAGGGGAAAGGGCTCATTCTTCACCCTGTTATTCTACCTCCAGTGAAGCTTAATATCCATCGGGCAATTTGTGCCGCACAGGTCTCAGACAGAGAGTGGCTATAACCGCGTCAGCGTTTTCCCAAGATGGAATTATCGGAATGAAGTGATGTCCAATGCTAATTGCTCTCTAATAAGCTAGTCGACACGCCGAGGTTGTTAACGATAATTTCCATAGCTGGACGCTTCTCCGCCTCCAGCCTTCATAGATCGACGTTAAAAGTGTCCCAGAAAGGTAGAGGCGTCCCTCTGTGAAGTCTGCGTTTCTCACACCGCGCTCTCGGGCCGCCCTAATTGCTTTCAGATGGATGGTGCCCTCCCTCATTGCCTCTAATAATAGGGAAGGTAAATGTTGTGCTTCTTGTAAAAATAATAACAGCTATTTTATGTCCTCCTGGGCCAAACTACTTTAGGAGAAGGTAAAAAAAGGAGAGGATTCTGTTTATTTAATTAAACATAATAGGAAGATTTATTTAATCTCCTCTTCTTGATTTCTTTCTTTTCATTGATCGTTCTCAGGGAATCGTGTTCGATTCTCGCTCCTCATTAGAATAAGTACTTCTTTCCCATGTATTGTGAGGGAGGACAGGTAAAAATGGGCTCTTTGGACTAGTGACCAGGGGGCGGTAACAGGACCTCGTCTCGTGTCAAAGGCTCCTCTTTGAGATTCCTGGGTCGTATCTGTCAGCCGAATGACCCGAGGCGGGCGCCGGGCTGAAAGCCGATGTCCGATGTGCCTTCCCGAGCAGCACTACCTGCGGTGCTGACAGCGCTGTCCGTGTACCTCTGCCGGGCCCCACGTTAACCTCTCTTGGACCTTTTCCCCGAGAGCTGCAATTTTTTTGGGAGAGCATGAGGGCAGCTGGGGGCTTTGTTTGCCGGCGGCCGTAACCCCCACCCCTCATGACCGGGGCCGAACTCTCACGACACCCCCACCCTCACCTCTCCCCCAGCAGGTGAGGTGTGGGCCCGTGGGGTGACCTCTTGCTCGGCCATTCAGCTGAAGAGCCGAGGGCAGTAATGAAGGGTCACTCCCTGTGTGGTCATCTTTCTAAGCTCCTATTGCAGCTGGGAAAGATCTGAAGCCTCTACATACCCAGCAACAGGCCTCTTCATTTCCTTTTTTTTTAGCTTTTCCTTGCTGACCAAACAGCTGCCTTGTTTCATTCTCGATCGTTTGAAATGCTTCGATTCATCCACACGTCCTGGCGCTTTTTTCTAATGAGTTCTATTCAAAACTGGAAATCTGTTGTTTCTAGAACAGAACAGAGAGCGCTGCTGGGGTCTGGTCTGAATCTGCTGAGATGATGTTTAAAGTCTCTCGACTAATTGGATCCAATAAACTTGTAAAGAGATTTAAATGTTTTAGAAAGCAAACAAGCCCATGAATGTTTAAATATTTTATTAGAAAATATTTCTTACCTGAGATGGTGTGCCAGAAAGCCTTTTGGATGTCTGAGCTGAAACAGAAAGGCTGGAAAATTCCTCCTGGTTTAATGTGCAGCTTTGTCACAACCCTCTTGTTTAAGCTTAATTACCGCAGGGCTGCCTGAAAATACCTTACAATTCTGGGGAATTATGCAGAAAAAGAACACAACGCCTCTTATTCCATTTAAACGTTTCTTCTCCTATTACTGTAACACCAAAAACATCTTTTTTCCAGTATGAACTGTATTAATTTTAAATTAGCATTGTGTGTTTTAATGTGAGATGTGCATGTAAATACATGCAGACTGGAGTAAATATATATGCATGTAAATCTTCTCCGGTGCCTTGGTATTAAACAGTTCACATGTGGTGTTTTAAGTTCACCGTAGTTTATTGAAATAAATCACGCATACTTGCCTTGTACATATTTTGAGCATGGCCTGTTACCTTTAACTGCTTATAAAATTGTTTATGACGATGGATTCATTCAAACCATATGAAGGAGAAAGAATATAGAAAGGGCCCTTTTATAATTGCAGTAGAACAATGTTGAAAATATCTTTAATTTTTATTATTCTGCAAATCTGAGTCAGGTTTTACCGGGCGCTTTTATTTTTCCATATCAGAATTAACTTTAGTGTCCTGACCTGGGACCGTGCCCGTAATTTACTCTTTACTGAGGGCTGTAAAAGTGTGATGGAGCAGAGGCCGCCCGCACGGTGCGAACAGTCACTCTGCCTTGTTGTTTTAACGGATCCTTCGGAGAACCGCAGGCTATCGAATTATCAGCCGTAAAGCTGAACTCTTATTTCTGCATCAGTTTCACCGGTGAAAGAAAATCGCAGCCCAGTTTGAAAACACCATGTGTTTACTTGAAGTTATGAAAAATATGCAGGTTCCGTGAATAGTCGGTTTGAAGAACATTCTTGGAAGGATTTCCGAAAACCCATCCTAGAAGCTGCACGCTCTGTTTCAAGCGTACGATAAAATTGTAACTCGTGCGTATGAACGGCGGATGGATGGATTTTTCCGACAGCACCGTGCCTGCCAGCTTTTAAGGCACATTATGCTGATTGATCCCCCATCGCCGCGCGTTTCTTCGGCACGTCTGCGGCTCCGTGCAGCCCCATGCAATGCGCCGGGGGAGCGCGGCTGCACTCGATACTCGCGGGATTCGCCGCCGCGCTCCCCGGGCGGAAGGTCGCGCTCCGCATGTGGTTTCGCTCTCAGCGCCACCCGCGCCCGTGAAAATTTGCATGACAGTACAGTAAATCAGAACCTGGGGCCCTTCGCTTTGATTCGTCCGCTAGGAGAGAAGCCGAGCGCTTAGAAGGAGACCCCCCCCCTGGACGAGGTCTCGGCTCTCCCCTTTAATCTAGCCTCTGAATAAACGATGTTGTGAAAACACTTTTATAGATGTACGTCGATGCCCGCCGTATTGAAAAATGCGGCAAGCGTGTTCCTGATTATAGAGGGGAATATACGTCTTTACACTACCCGGGTAGAAACAACTTTCCTTCTGTAGCGATAATGATTTGCAGGTGTTAGCGGCTGACATATAGGCAGCATTCATCGGGCTGCAGATGCAGATGCGGGGACGCCGCGCAGCCTTCCCCGGCAGCCGTGCCTGGCTTCTTTCCCCTTCCCTTTGTTAACAGCTTGTTCGGCACGGCTCTCAGATGACCGGAAAATTTTCTGCCCCGGTGTCAGGAGAGTTTTTGGCTGTGAGATATATGAACATTCGTCTCTTTTTTTCGCGATTTTCACAGCGCCTGGTTAAACGGCTCAGCTCCAGGTTCAACGCTGTTTCCTGAAATGTTTGCGCTTCATTGTGCTTTATTCAAGGTGCAAGGTCACTGCTGCTAAAAGTTTACTTAATATGTATACAAATAAAAATTAATGACTTTGTAGGAATTGCGTTAGCTTGCCTCGGGGTGGATAATGTAGTGGTTTGGATGTATTGCAAGTATTTATGGTTAAACCTCAGTTCACCATATAGCTTGTGTGTGTGTGCAGAGGGGGGATTTGTTAACATACTCGGTTGGCAAATTACCCTCAGAAAGAAAACCCTCTGATTATGGCCTTCTACAGTAACTTGAAAGTCTCCCATATCTTTACCATATGTTTCTGTCACATTTAATACTGCGCACTTCTGTACATTAATAGCGGGCTATTAATGGCCATTTTCCAGATGAAATCAACCCCAATTCTAAAAAAAAAATAAAATAAAATCTTTCAGGTGGTGGTGTGGGAATTTTGGGAAAAAAGCAGCCATTCTGCGGTTAAGCAGTAAAGTATCACATTTCAGGTGTATGTTTTAGAGTTTCATATTTCTACATAACACCCAATGCCTACATAACACACAATGCCTACATAACACCCGATGCCTACATAACACACAATGCCTACATAACACCCAATGCCTACATAACACACAATGCCTACATAACACCCGATGCCTACATAACACACGATGCCTACATAACACCCAATGCCTACATAACACACGATGCCTACATAACACACAATGCCTACATAACACACAATGCCTACATAACACCCGATGCCTACATAACACACAATGCCTACATAACACCAGATGCCTACATAACACACAATGCCTACATAACACCCAATGCCTACATAACACCCGATGCCTACATAACACACAATGCCTACATAACACCCGATGCCTACATAACACCCGATGCCTACATAACACCCAATGCCTACATAACACCCGATGCCTACATAACACCCAATGCCTACATCAGTGTTTCCCAATCTGGTCCTCATGGACCCACAAACGGTCCACATTTTTGCTCCCTCCCAGCTAAGTTAGCAAAAACATGGACTGTCTGCGGGTCCACAGGTACTGGACTGGGAAACACTGGCCTATACACATGACACACAGCTCCTTCCACGTTGTCTAAGTGATGTAGCAGCTAATCTCAGCATCCTTCCTAACTGCCAATGAATGCTTTTTGGCTCATTCCTCCTTAAGCACCCCCCCAACCCCCATTGCTGGGACAGAGTGACACATGGTGACAGGAGGGTGACAGCTGACGGGGAGAGCGCAGCTAGGACAACAGCGGGGGGGCCCGTGACGGGCCCTGCCGATCCACAGCACATGGAGGAGGCCGGGGGGGTTAAATGGCCGAGAGCAGAGACCTGCCTAAACAAACAACGGACTCCCCTAAATTAACAAGCTGTACGGCAGAAAAACAAATGAGAGTGTCAGTGTCAGGCGGGTTCAAGTTTAGTTCAGCGAGTCTGTGGATCCTCACCTTCTCTTTTTCACTCAGACACCGACGTGGGCCAGAGCTGGCTCACGCTTTTAACGGCGCAAGACGCCAGCGGGGAGAGCACCGGCCAGAAACCGGTGCCGCACGTGTTCCTGGTTGCACAGTAACACGTTTTCCCAGTTCGTTATTCCAAACGCAGATATTGGCTGCAAATAGTGCACATTTCAGATTCGCCCCTATGTGCGCGTGACCTTCTCTCTCTGCGAGTGGATATCC
Organism: Boulengeromyrus knoepffleri; assembly: GCA_026770805.1. Lineage (NCBI taxonomy): Eukaryota > Metazoa > Chordata > Actinopteri > Osteoglossiformes > Mormyridae > Boulengeromyrus > Boulengeromyrus knoepffleri. The sequence goes on from JABJVO010000034.1 coordinate 2,482,765, forward strand.
TCGGTGCCCAGTCCCAGACTGCTGACTCCAGTGGCCTGCACAGTGATCCCCACCCAGGAATTTGCTCATCTGCAGGTACCAGCAGATAATCTGAAAGGAATGTGGCTACCGAAACAGATCAATTATAACTGCTTGACAGCTGAAACCGAAGCCCGCAGACTTGGACAAGAAGTCTGTGTTTTTTTCACAGAGATTGGTGTTTTCTTTAGTGCAACAAGCTTCCAAAGAGCTCATTCATTAACCTGCGTAGGCAGTCCTGCTTACCCGGTCTGTAGATGGACATTTTGACCAACAGCGTATCAGGCTAACAAGGGTGACTGGAACCGGAGAAACTCCTGTCAGAGATCTTCCTAATGAATCAGGCGTTGGGGAAGGCCAAGCGAATCAGACTTAAGCCAGATCTCATCTCTGGGCGTGAGCGAAATATAAAATATTTAGAAACACACATTCCTGGAATTAATGATTTTTTTTGGTCTTTATTCTTATGACGAGCATCTTCAACTGTCAGGCCCAGACAACAGAAATCTCGATTTTTAAAATGTATTTACTTATTTTTGTTTGAGAATAATTTTACTAAAGTTATACATCTGGTTCAACAGGGTGACTGAAAAATTAACAAGAATGGATTAAACTGCATGCGTTTCTAAGGGAAACGGACAGCTGTTGGTCTAAGCTAACTGACCTAAATCATAACGTGCATTCAGTACAAAGACAACTTCATTTTTTAGAGAACATTTCATTGGCGTCATTCAATCCGATTAAATACTGGTCCTGGTGTGAGCTTCTGTAGGTCTGTTTCTCACTGATAGTGAGAGGAAGGTGCGAGCGTCATTGACACCCTACAAATTAGGGGGAATGGATGAGTCCCCCAGTGTGATAGCGCACCCCAGTGTGATAGCGCACCCCCTGCTCAGGGGTGTCTGATGCTGTAACTGGTGCGTGATTTACTGCCCTGCCGGCCGCGTCGTGTTGCGTTTCGGGCTTCTGAGCACGCCTGCCTCGCTGCCGCATCTGAGGGAAATTAACACCTGGGGGGGACGTCCATGTGGGTGGAACTTGATTTATGTGTCTCGCTGTCTGCCCCCCTCACAAAGTAAGGCCTGCCGTCTCCCCCAACCCCGTCACCTTGACGTCCAGGCAGTACACGGGCTAGCACCTGCAGGGGCACTGGCAGACAGATGTGCAGTACAGTTTGATTGGGCCCAGGACCCCCGCGCCGCCTGCGATTGGGCCCGGGTCCCTCACTCCGCCTGCGATTGGGCCCGGGTCCCTCACTCCGCCTGCGATTGGGCCCGGGTCCCTCACTCCGCTTGCGATTGGGCCCGGGTCCCTCACTCCGCCTGCGATTGGTCCTAGGTCTCCCAATCCGCCTGTGATTGGTCTCTGGCTGAGATTGCCTTTATACTGCCGAGGCTTGAGCTTTTATCTTTCTGAGATGTTTTTCCCATATTGCCTTCGATGGCCCATCACCTTTTTTCTTACAATCAGCCAGAATGTCATCCCCCATTGTGCCTGTAAAACAGCCGGAGTGCCGAAAAGAGCCGCTTTAATGCCTGGCAGCTGACAGACGTCTAAATCCGGGACTGAGGTCTGTTAAACCCATCGTTAATCATGGGCCGGCCCTATAGCTCTAGGTCTGTTAAACAGTAGCACGTAGAAGCTGTGTAGTAGAGCCACACCGCAGTTAATGTCTTACTGTAAGTCCCTCCCCAGTCTGTTCCCCAGTGGTGCCCCCACCATCACTGGAAATGAATTACAGTTTGGGTTCAGTCATCCTTATTGGACAGGATGCCCATGGCATTGGCGCATAATGACGGACGCTTGTGATGGATGTTCTGGCTCCGGTCTTACGTAGACCCTTCCCCGTAAGACCTGAAATGTACCTGGACCTTCAGTAAGACATTCCTCATGCATTTACTCGGTAATTACTCATTTAGAAAAGCAGAAGCGTGATAGCATGATACTGGGTACCTTACCCTCATTTACGGGCACATTTCTGAAATGCCAGTGCTTCTTGCCAGCATCCCTAATGGCGGCGGGTATCGGCCAGCGTGGGTTAGAGGCGACTGAGGTTCCTCCACTGGGGCTTTTTCTCTGCTTCTGGCCCAAGATGATGCAGGGGCCAGCGGGAGTTTTCCGGCACCACCACCCATATTTCCCAGCATCAGTCAAAATGGAAAGAGTCCTCCAGTCACTGCCCGGAGGAGACAGGCTTTGGTAATGGATGAGAGGCAGCTTAGCACAGCACTGCCCAAACTGACATCACTGTCAAGAGGGTTCATCCTCCCACTGTGGGCCAGACAGGGGCACGAGGCACCGCAAGACGGGGAAAAACAGGAAGGGGCGCGTCATTCCACGGACCGGCCCATATTGAATCATGATATTTAACAGCTGGATGACCTTCATATGAAGACCCGCATTGTGAACTTTGGGCCAGCTGCATGGTCCCGTCACTGGTAATGGAAAGGTATCGCCGTGACATTTCGAAGGACTCATTTGCTGACGGCCATATAAAATGTCTAGACTTGTAAAACCATAAGAATAAATGACAAACAATAGACTGACCATTTGTGGACCATTCATAGAGAAGTGCAACGTGCTAAATCCCCCGGCTGGTTTGGTCCCTCTCCGAATGTGTAGTTTCCATTTCAGTACCACAGAAAGTCCAACAAAGTCCTGCTGGTTAAAACCACTCATACGAGATTTACTGGTCATATTTACAACCTTCTGTTTAAAGGGACTCTAATAGCACGTCTTCAGCTCGGGTCTGCCCTTCGACTTCAGAGAGGAACAGTATCTAATTATGTATGTGTTAATTATCACGGAATAAGTCACTTTGCATGTAATTGCTTGAATAGTCATGCTTAAAAAACAAGAGTTCCACTCTGAGATATGAACTTGCATGCTTGCTAGTAAATGATTCCCCTCAAATATTATTATTACATTTCCCCAAAATCCGCAGTTTTCTGCAACAAGTTCTGCAATAATATGAGTGAATTTAAAAAAAGCATCTGTGGGTCAAGTTAGAGCTTTAAAATTACAAAACCAGTTTTAAAAATATGTGCATTTTGTGTTTGCCCTGTGCGGCCCCGCTGTGTGTGTGCGTGCGAGCGTGTCCGTGTGTGTGTGTGTGCGTGTGTGTGTGTGTGTGTGTGTGCGAGCGGGTTTACCTATCCTTATGGGGACATAATGTTCCCATAACGTGATAAATATCCGTTTTTTTTCCCTTATGGGGACCGGTTTCCTGGTCCCCATAAGGGAAAACTCTATGTTATAAAAATCGGTGACTGCTATGAAAAAACTAAAAATGCAAAAA
>JABJVO010000034.1:2487166-2509716 GCA_026770805.1 Boulengeromyrus knoepffleri
TTAGCGTTAGCATTTTTCCCATTGAAATGAATGAGCGGTCCCCATAAGGATATGTTTACCCTACATGTGTGTGTGTGCTTGCGTGCGTGTCCGTGTGTGTGTGTGCATGTGTGTGTGTGTTTTAATCCAAGTTCTCGGGTTTCCTCCAGCAGTCCAAAAACATGCTGCTAGACAAAGTGGCATCTCTGAATTGCCTGTATTGTGTGACTCTCGGTGTGTATGTATTCTGCGACGAAGCAACATCAAAATATTGTGTTACAGGTTGAGGATTATGAATATCAACTGACCGTTAAATGCTAACTGGCAAACAGCAACTGTGATATACTCCCAAACTGTACTGTACTCCTACAGTACTCCTGTACAGTACTATGCTCCTACAAATCAAAATCTAATCAAAGCTTATCAAATGCACAACAGTTCAGCAAACAGCACTCAATCACAGCACAGGCAGCAATAGTTTTTTTTACCTCTTGTTCTTCTCTTACTTTTAGTAACCTAAACGTTAGGGTTGCATATTCCACAGCTGCTGGATGGAATTTAATAGCTCAGGTCATGCTGCTATGACTAACTGATTTTTTCAAGAAAGCTTTTTTAAAGATCAGTCTCTGGAGATGCTGTCCTGTCAAATTCTTCAGAATGAATCTTAATATGAATGACTTTAGTGAAGTATTTACCGTTATAAATCAATAACCAAGTTATATATTAATAATGAGCACCCAGTGAAGATTAAAAATAAGATATATACATATAAGTACTATAAAAGGCATCATATGGACAAAAGTATTGGGACACCTGCCCATTACACCCACAGGAACTTTAATGACATCCCATTATAAATCCATAGGCATTAATATGTAGTTAATCCCCCCTTTGCAGCTATAACAGCTGCCACTCTTCTGGGAAGGTCTTCCACTAACATTTTAGAGTGTGTCTATGGGAATTTCTGCCCATTCATCCAGAAGAGCATTTGTGAGGTCAGGCACTGATGTTGATGTGAAGGCCTGGCTCACAATCTCCGTTCTAGTTCATCTCAAAGGTGTCTGATGGGGTTCGAGGTCAGGACCTTGCTTTGTGCACTGGGACACACTTATGGAGGAACAGAAAAGGGCCTTCCTCAAACTGTTCCCACAAAGTTGGAAGCATAGAATTGTCCGAAATGTCTGGATCAGCTCCATATTGATGCCTATGGATTTAGAATGTGATGTTATCAAAGTTCCTGTGGACGTAATGGCCAGGTGACACAATACTTTTGTCCTTATAGTGTCTATGCAACTGTGTTTATACATTACATACATGGTGTTCTGGGAAAATACTGCACAGGTTTAGAACTCTAAGACTATGGGCTCCATTGTTTTCCCGAACGCCGATTGGCTACATGCTATTATGTTCCCACAGACGGTTACACAGGCCCTGTGAAATCAAACACATTGGGGGCTGACTTGCTTTATGTATTTGGCTAATACTGTTTCTTCTTAAGAAGTTTCTTTCAAGGTTCCCGTGACATCAGAAGTTGACATACAGGTTTTTTCTAAATAATTGCATCTTCATCGCATGCCAGCCTCACAAACACTGCCCTGTTCACCCACTAGCCACGGATAATTATAGTTGTATTCTTACCGTCTAATTTGGTCTTTGTAAGCTACAGCAAGCCAGAGGGGGAGTATGTTCTCAGTCTCACACAACAGCAGAAATAAGGTGGACCTGTCAGTTGCCCCTCCCCCACCCCAGGAGCTCGCTGAGCCTTAGCCCAGTGAGGAGTCCCAGAAGTGCGGTACCCTCTCTGCAATGCTCGGACCTGTGGGACATGGAGGTGACCAAAAAGGCCTGTCATCGGCGATTAGGAGGAACCCCGCGCACACGGCACCCACCTGGCCCCGGTGTGATCAAATACACACACTGTGTGAGCAGCCTGACCTTTGACCTTTCAGCGGGCTGATTTAGCGGCATATATCCTGCCTGCGGGCCGCTAGAGGGTTAGCTAATGAGCTGGCGTGCGACTCGTGTGCAATCACAGATGAATGTGTGCTTCTGTCATCACCCATAACGGCATAACGGACCTATAACGACAACTTATGATTTCCACAGTAATTGTGATTTTAACTAGGGGTCGCTCCAGTGATTGGGCCACAGGAAATCTTACAGACCATCACATTAATAAAAATGACTGTATTATGACTATACATATTGGAGATAAAGGGGATAGATTTGTGCACTTTTTTGCATCGAAATGAATGCATCCAGTTGATTATAATACTTATTTTCTATAAACTGGTCCTACGACAACTGAATTTTATTATATTCTTAAGCATGCATGTAAGAGCAAATGAACAGTAAATTATGTATAAAGCAGCAGATTTATGGATTCAGCTTAGTCATGCAGATCGAGCAGTGCAAAGAACCAAGGGAAGGCTGTCTGCGAAGAGGGGAATGGGAGCTGGCAGATGTCGGAATGATCTTTTTGATAATACGCAACAGATGTCTTAATATTCTCCCTCTCATTTAAAGGAAAAGTCTGACTCCGGGTCCACCGACAGGGGTACAGGGTCCTGCTGTGAGGAGACACGTTTGATAAATTAGCCTGGAGTCAAATGAGGCAAAGGGGGTGCCACAAAGAGGGCAGGATGGGGGGGGGCTGCAGCTAGATACAGCCCCCCAGAGCAGGGGTGTTAAAAGACCATCCTTGGCGCCCAGAGATTTCACAAGGCGAAATCAAACCATGATGCGTGGCCTTGCCTCCACGGAGAGTCTTTCACTCACATTTTTTATACGTATGAAACTTGAGATGAAACTGCAACAGAAAAAAAAAATGGTACTTCGGCCAAGGAGATCCCATTAATTTATGAGCCACAGTTATTTCAGACGCGTAGAAGCTTCTCTTGGAATGTTTGGCTTTAATGTTCCAGGCAAGAGAGAAAGTATTTGCAGGTGGAAAATGGAGCCGGTGACTCGTCAGCTTCGCCCGGGGGGGCCAGTGTTGGCATATTTTGCCCGGTATTGAGCATAACGCTTGTTAGCAGTGTGGTGAAGAGTCGGTGTTGCACAAGTCAGTGTAATCACAGTTTTTTTTTTTCTCGAAGAACAACATACTAACCAATTTCGAATCACTAATAAATCAATTACTAACTAATTTTCATTATTATTCTTGGTAACTAGTCATGAATAGATTTTGTCAAAGCACACATGCTATTTGGATAGTATGGGAGTGCAGTATGTTTACCATATTATGGTCTGGTGAGAAACGACCTCGTGTTTTATGTTGTTGTCAGAGTGGCGAGCTGAGATTAGCGGACCTGCAGAACAGAAGTGTGGCTGCATTGTCAGAATTTAGACAGGATTTTTGGATAAAGTACTAAACAAAAGTAGAAGTGTTGTAAGTTAATTTATCTCACCCATTGTGTGTGCGTGTGGTGATATATACTGTATGTAAAAAAAAAAAAAAAGAAAAAAAAAAACCTGTTGTTTTGACATTGTGGGGACCATTCTTTTGGTCCACACATGGGGAAACTCAAAGTTATAAAAATCTGTGACTACAATCAAAAATCTAAAATTGCCAAAAGTCTCATATTTTGTTACTTATGGTTAAGGTTGTTGGGATTAGAGTTTTTCCCTGTAGGAAAAATGTGCTCGTGCTCACAGACACAATTTGGCAGCTCCTGTTAGCCTCAGCAGCCGGGTGAAACCCCACGACAACACGGGGAGAACATGGAAACTCCACACGCACAGAACCCTGGCAGAGACTCAAACCCACGTCCTAGAGGCGTGAGGTGACAGCACTAACCAGTGTGCCACCATGCCACCCCTGACTGCAATTGAAAAACTAAAAATGCAGGAAGTCTTGTGCTTAGTTTGGCCCTTATGGTTAAGGTTAGGGCTGGGTAGGAGTGGGGGGGGCAGGGTTATGGCCCATCTGTGCCCTGTGCAGCCTGGCAAAGGCCCCCTGTCCTGCATTAGTAGCTGCAGGAGGGATGGATGCATGTGACCTTTATAAGACTTTGACCACCATCTTCTCATTTTAATTGTGTTTTTCTTTCAGTGCTTACAACCATGCAAGGGATTGTGGGAAAACAGGCGTGGGATGTCCCAGAAAAGCTGTGAGGTGAGTTCCCTGGTGAGGGATTGTTAGAGGTATCCTGCCGGTGAAACCGGAGCCTTTCTGCTGAGGATTTGCTGTGACCTGTGACTCTGGCTAATTATAATTTCCAGCAAAAAAAATAAGGAAGCCTCAGTTATTTCAGTGTCACTGAAAGAAAAGCTCTGATCCGATGTTGTTTCCCTTCCATGAAAGATGAGGGAGGTTTTAGGTGATTGGAGATGTTGGAGAAGGTGCTGGGCGGAGCCTGGATATCATCCTGCTTTGGAGTTTGAGATAATCCCTGTATTATATCTGCCCAGTGGTTAAATACGGCCTATTAAAGTGGCTATTTGATCTTGGCAAGATTTTTTTGAGAACATGAACTTCAGTGTCTTACCAGAACATTCAGGGTATCTCTTTTTGTTTGATAAAAAGTGTTTTATGCTGCTAAATTGTATTGTAGCTCAATTATAGGGATTTACTCTTAGAAACAAGACAGTATTGTGTCGGTAAGCCTTTTGTGATTTTTTTTGAATGAGAAGCAAACTGGCAGGATATTTTCCCGCGTGGCACACGGGGAATTAGTGGCCAGTTGGCCGCTGCCAGCTTCAGTCTCTGAGCAATCTGGATGTTTCCAAGAATCGTGTGTAAACAAGGTTTTTACCTCGGGGCGAATGCTGGCGTGGTACCAAGCCCGGTTTGTCAGATGTTACAGGGCCGTCTGACTAACATGAAACAGGAGAAGCCCCCCCCTTTCCGCCCACCGCCGGCCAGCCCCACGGTCTCTCTCTCCTCCCAACAGAAGCACCACGAGTGCACGGCCAGCGCGGAGTTCCTGGGGTCCGTGCGGGCCCAGAAGCAGGGCGACTGCCCCCCGCCACACAAGGCCTCAGGCTTCGCCGCCGCCTGCGTGGAGAGCTGCAGCCTGGACCGCGAGTGCTCGGGCCCCCGGAAATGCTGCCCCAACGGCTGCGGGCAAACATGCCAGGTGCCCGCCAACCTCTACAAGGGTACGCCCCCTGCAGTGCAGTGTGCTTTCAGCCACTCTGAACTGTACTTAGTAACATTATCAAATGATTAGTAACTGTTTATTTTATTATTACCACCAAATATTACAAAGTTACATTGAAGGTTTTGGCAATTAAATGCAGGAAAATAATCTCATGTAAAGTTAGTGCTGTTGCTCTGGAGGGGGGGAGGGGGGGGGGGGAGCTGGGGCTCTCTGTCTGTGACTGGAAGGTCGTTGGTTCACATCCCACTGTCGGCAGAGTGATGTCACCACTAAGCCCTTGATCTCATTTGCTGCTGGGAATGGCTTTCCTAATTGTACATCATTTTAGATAAAAGCATCATCCATCTCAGGGATGTCAGATTCCAGTCGTGGAGGGCCGGAGCCCTACACATTTTGGGGTTTCCCTTCATTTATCAGACCTTATTCGACTCCCTGCACCTCCTTGTGGAATCACCACACAGCTCTTCAGCTGAGTCATGTGTGGTGGAACAGGGGAGGAACTAAGGGGCTCCAGCCCCCCAGGACTGGAGTTTGACACCCCTGATCTAACTAAATTAATAGGAATCTAATTCATTTTCATAATGAACTATATTTTTATCAGTTTATTTAAATCAAGATACTTGGGTTGAATCTTCAGGCTAGATGAAAAATATACCATAATATTGTTATGAGTCTGGCAGTACTGAAAGGCTTTTGGTGGCATTGTGTTTGCAGTTTTAGTCCGGGAAGAAGGCAGCATGCGTAAGATTCTGAATACTCAGAAAACCCACAAGCTCATTTGGAGCACACCCATAAGAATTTCCCAAAAGAAATGCTCATTTTAAATTGGTAAACTGTTTTTGGCTTTATTTCTCTGAAAAAGAACTCTACTTTGGAAATAAGAAAGCAAAAAATATTCTGGTGAATCACAGAAATAATCAAATTTTGTGACTGAATTATGATTAACTGGAGTCCCAAGAAAAATAGGAACGATTGTACCTGGAGGAGATAAAAAGCAAAGTTTCTCCAAGACAAAACACACAGAGACACACACAGAGAGACAGACACAGAGAGAGAGACAGACACACACGGAGACACACAGACACAGAGAGAGAGACAGACAGAGAGAGAGAGAAACACAGACACAGAGAGAGACACAGACACAGAGAGAGAGACACACACACACACGAAGACACACATACACACAGACACACACGGAGATACAGAGAGAGAGAGAGACACACAGACACACACACACACGGAGACAGAGAGAGAGAGAGAGAGAGAGACACAGACACACACACACACATACACACGGGGACACACATACACAGAGAGAGAGAGACAGAGAGACACAGACACACACACGGAGACACACATACACACACACACGAAGACACACAGACACACACGGAGATACAGAGAGAGAGAGAGACACACACACGGAGACAGGGAGAGAGAGAGAGAGACATAGACACACACACACAGACAAACACACACGCACACACACACACAGAGACACACAGAGAGAGAGAGAGAGACACAGACACACACACAGACACACACGGAGATACACAGAGAGAGAGAGAGAGACACAGACACACACACACACAGACAAACACACACGCACACACACACAGAGACACACAGACAGAGAGAGAGAGAGACACAGACACACACACAGACACACACGTACACACACACACACAGACACACACGTACACACACACACACAGACACACAGACAGAGAGAGAGAGACACACACACACACACACACACGTGAATCATATTTGTGTCTAACTGATTGCTTTGCCTCTCAGAGGAGTCTTTAGATCTCTTAACACGTTCACTTGTAGGATACATCTACCATTAACATCATCATTAATAAAATGACTGTGGAGAGATATGCAGAATAAGTAGTTTATTTTATTCATTGACGTGGCAGGGTGCCGTAAACGGGGGAGAGTGAGGACGATTCCCAGGGACCCTGTCCAAAAAATATGGGACAGAATTGCATTGGTCTGGATTGAGGGCCCAATATGATATGCTTTCCTGGGGCCCCAAATCTCCCCGACGGCGGGTCATGTTTCTTATCCATCTTCAAGGTTTCACTCTACCTCTCCATGCCAGGTGTCCCCCTCAGGCCCCGCAAAGACATGTCCTTCCTGGAGGACCAGCAAGGGCAGCTCCTGGTGACCTGGACGTCCAGGTTCAATGTCTCCATTGAGCCTGTGCTGTACATCCTGCAGAAGAGATGGAACTATGGCATCCACCCCAGTGAGGACGAGGCTACCCCATGGCAGACCGTTACCATGGTAATAATGAAAATAAAAATAAATATGTCAAAGAAATGTAGCATCGAACTGGAGGGGGACCGTACGGGAGGAGTAAAAGAGAACGACATACATAAAGTGTGTTTGAGGAATACGTGCGCACACAGAAAATCGAACTTTACCTGAAAATATGTCGTTTATTGCGTAGTTTATCATGGGCTTTGCTTTAGCTAATGCTGTGAAGGAAGAGCAGTCAGCAAAAGGGTGCAGGTTCATGCCTGTTAAATGCTTAGGGACTCAACAGTGTAAGCGTGGCCTCTTTCACTTAGTGATAATAAAATGGAAAATATTAATCGCCTTATATTTTAAAGGGACGGTATCATATCGCTGGCCGCTGTATTGATTATGACACCACCCCCCCGCATCTCCCCCACCCCCATCAGACTCTCGGCTCACGGCCAACACCGTCCTCACCGGCCCGCCTCTGGAAGCCATCACCCACACAACTGTGTAATTATAGCAGTTTGAGGCATCAGCGCCAATTACATCAGCAGGGGCTCGACGGCAAATCCAGTGCCGATGGCGGATGAGTCTGAAATGGCATGCAGGCTGAGCTGCCCGTCGCCCCCCCCAGTCACATTCATGCTGCCTCTTCGCTTCATATGTGGCCATTCCGTGTACGTTATCTAAAATGTGACTGCAGTTTAAAGGGTCATTAGCACTCATTTGGGAAATATAACACATTTTTGTGGGTCTGGGCCTTCATAATGTGTTAAGGGAGAAGACGGGCCTTGAAGACAGGCCTTGAAGACAGGCCTTAACACCCTGCCTGGGAGGTGTGCGATTTTTAGTTCATTCTCGATATAAATTGGAGACTTCAGGATATCCCACTTTGCATTGTGGGTGGTAGTCAGTGACTGACGGGCATCTCTGAAAGGTACAGGACTGCCCTCCGCCTTGCTCCGAGGAACATTCCGGACTCATGGATAATTCCCAGGGCATCTTTCAGCAGCCAGAGGAGATATCTCCTCCTAATCTAACGTTCTCCCTGTGGACTCTGTTATCACCCCGCGCCGGGCGATGATTGCGGATGGATAGAGGGTTAATCTGCCTGTATGGTGTCTCCGCCCCTGACCCCGCAGACGATGGAGGACCACGCCGTGCTGAAGGACGTGCAACCGCACCGCTGGTATCAGTTCAGGGTGAGCGCTGTCAACAGCCAGGGCAGCCGTGGGTTCACCACCCCCAGCAAGCACTTCTTCTCCTCGCGGGGTAAGTGGTGACAATGACGACTGGTCACTTCCCACCCTTATTTTTAAAGTTACGTGTGACCAGGTTCTGACCTTATAAGCATTACAGATACGTTCATTACTATACAGACCGTCCTCCACTTACAATGACTGTTGTAAAAGTACATTTTGGGCACCGTGTGCACTGCCTAGTATGCGTTACGAGCCGCACGATAGTTGCCATAAGAATGTACTGCGCTGTATAGCAGGGCGTCCTTCCCAGTGTCACACACATCTCCCAGTCTCATTCTCACACCTAACAGTTGTGCAATCATCGTGTTCCACCGTACGTCCATTTCAACATGCAACGCGTCTGTCTGAACGTAACCCAGTCATAACTCAGGGACAGTCTGTATTAATATTCAGTTTCTGCTACATTTAATTAGGGGTGATGCCTTACATTAACTGTACCATCATAATGCATTCATAGAATGTTCATAAGCAGCATGAAAGTATACCCTTACATCCTAACATACCTTAACAGCGTTAATATACATTCAACATTATATGATTATGATGTTTCTTATTATCATGTGATGTTTATTTTTATTGTATACTAAAGCTGTTTAGCTATACATACTGCTTATGAATGTTCTATGAATGCGTAATGAATGCATTATGAAGGTGCAGTGAGCGTTCTACAAATGCATTATAAAGGCACTATGGAGGTGCAGTTATTGTAAAGCAGTGTTCCCCAATTGGAGAATCCAGCACAGTTTGCAGATTTCCCTGCTCAAACACCTTAATCAGCTAATAAGCAGGTTTAGTAGGTGTGTTTGAGCAGGGAAATCTCCAAAGTGTGCTGGATTCTGGCCCTCCTGGATCAGAATTGGGGAACCCTGCTGTAAAGTGTTACCAAACCAGGTGCATTTGTTCGCATTTGTTCGTATTTGTTCACATTTGTTCGCATTTATTCACATTTGTTTGCATTCGTTCGCGTTTGTTCATCGAATATGGCTCAGTAAGAAGAATAAATTTTGCTTGATGACAGAATAGAACAATTCTAGCGGCCGTGTGCCCTGACTCCATAGCCTCTCTGTAGTCTGGCTTAGTTATCTTCCTTTTGTCAGTGACGTTCTGTTGCTCAGTTGTCATGTTATTTCCATGGTCCATAAAAAGGCCCCAGACCGCTGAGTTATTTTACGGGAAGAGGAGCGGCGTGGGCGGCTAATCCTTCCTGAGAGACACGCCGACCGCAGCACCGTGGCGCTGCCCGTCAGCCGCCTCTGTAAAAAGGCTCTTTTACCAAACCCCAGGAATGGCAGGGATGCACCCAATCTGGGCCCCAGGCTGACACATAAACAGCCGGTGCCGCTGCCCACCTCAGACAGGTCCTGCAGCGCGGGTGCTGGCCACCAAGAAGGGGGCAGTTCTGCCGAATCCAGCTTGTTTTCATACCAGACTAATTTATGTAAGTCATGCTGTTTTGGTCTGGAATCCCAGAAAATATCAGGCCTTTCTTGCTACCTTGAATACTTTTTTTATATCTACATTTCATCTTGGTCTCGTTTTAATTTTGTTGTTATACAAGCGGTCAACATAAAATCTAAGGTCAGTCTCAGAAAGTAATTACAGTATACAAAAAGCAACCAAATATAATTATTCGGATACCACTTTTTATCATTTTAAAATGATCGCAGCCCGAAGTAGCTGTAAGGAACATGTTTCCATACTCTCCCTAATATACAGGAACTGTTTAGTAACAAATGTGATTCTTTTTAAAGGAAAAGTATGAAATCTATGACTAATGGTTTCATTGTAAGCAATCTATTCAATCAATTCAAGCTGCACAGTTGTTTTCACAAGTTGTTTGATGTTTCATTTTGTTTAGTTGACTAAAATTACATATGACTCTGAGGATTATGGGAGTATTGGAGTGGGGCTGTCTTTCATCTGTCATTACACCTCTTTCAGATTCTCCATTCCAGTTCATACGTTGCAGCAGACAGTACTTAGAGCATGTCAGTCAGCATGACTTACTAATCTCAAACTGTTTGAAGAATTTTACGGACATACCGCAAAAAATATTAACTTTGTTCTGGCTTTTTTGAAGTGAGTGACTGTAAGGAGTTTATTTGAATTCCAAATAATAGCAGAAAAGTTTAACAGAGGAAATATTTTAATACTTTAAATACTGTAGCAAAGAGGAAATATTTTAGATATAATAAGATTTAAGCCTCCATCCTGCGAACGGCCTGTAGTACAGGGCTGTGGAGCCTGTCCCAGGCATTATGGGACATAAGATAAGGGACACCATAAGTGGGATAGCAGGCTATAACAGTGGCATAAAGCTGCGTGCGCACACTCTTACAAACCGGGGCAGGGTTTATTTTCCCATCCACAGTGGGGAATGCAACAGTGCCATCCACTCAGCTACCATGGCACCCAATTTATTATTTAAAAATAAATATATTTAACTTCATTTAGATGCAGAGGAGAATATTCTAAAAAAATCACACATTTAAAGGCTTCTTCAAAATGTAATTGAAGACTAAAATTTCTTTACAGTGCTAACTGTCTAGACTCACCTGGTATATTTATATCGATTCTTTAAAATAAAAAAAAAAAATCACATTTTATACAGCTGAAATGTAATCCCTTGCAAACAGAGTTTTCAGCTGAACTCCGCGGTTCAGGTCAGTAGCTTCCTTGCACTAAAGAAAGGATCCCCTTCGCAGTTTTAGATTAACTTGTCAGCAAGTTTCAATAAATAGAATGCGACAGTGTTCTTCAGCGGAAGCAGCACCCCAGCCCAGATCAAGTGAGGGTGTCCATCTCATGGATGCTTGGCCTGTTCCTCTGTTCTCAACGTGGTTCAGAGCAGGAACGGCACAGTCGCTGTCAGAGGACGCTGCTCATGTACATCGAATTCATTTACGTTCTTCACAGGAGGACTTAATGAAAGATAAACAGAAACAGTCTTGTTTTTAAGGGGATCGCTTCAGTATGGAAAAAAATAATCCCATGTGTTTTGTACTTCGCCAAAACATCTTCTAGTAATTAGATGTATTTATCAAATGGTGAGTATTTGAGAGAGGGGATGAAGGCTGCTAGGGTCAGGGGTGAGGGGTACGGCTGCTGTGGTTCAGGGCAGCCCACAGATGAAAGGTACTGTGGAGCTTGATAACCCAGCCAGGGAAAAATCTATATGACAGTTTCTCAGCAGTGACCTGGAGGTGCTCGGACGTCCGGGCTTTGTTATGTCCGGGTCACCTCTCCACGTGAAATGGAACCTTTGTTTTGGAACAGGCCACGGTGCCGGCGGAGCGGGCCAAATCCCATGAGGCCATGGGGCCAAACCCAGGGCTCGCAGGAGCTGTTGCCCTCGGGGCGAACTGTTGTTACCATCTGCACTCTTTATCGGCTTCGCCTACAGTAGCCGCTATTCGATATCAAAGCGGCTCCGTTTTTTCCCGGGCAGCGCGATTTATATCGTCGCGTTGCCTCGGGTTCTGAAATTCTTGTTTTCTTTAGACGCTTAATCTAACAGAGGCCGCATCGACGCAGCGTTTCATGTCAACCCGGAAGAGAATTGCTTGTGATAGCCCGCTTCGCTGCTAGGCAGCCGCAGCACGCTAACGGGCTGCAGTGCTAACAGGCAGCAATTCCAGCTGTCAGTTTATATAGTTTTTTACACCCCAAATGCAATATCCAGTCTTTAAAAAGGAATCGCTTCGCTTGAACCGGCAGTCTTTGCAACTGCAGACCTCAACCAAGCCCAGGAGGAGGGGTTTGTGGCTCAGATTTTTAATCCTCGGAGTATTTTATCTTTAGCCCGAGGCAAAAAGGTCTCTGTGGTTCACCACCTCAATGGGCTGCGTTAAAATGTAGAAATTGATTTGCTCTAACGAACCTCCATAGCTGTTTGATATTACAAGCTATTAACGTAAGCAACCATCTGCAAAATATTACGTACTAAACAGTCTTGATGGAGCATATATACATTAATATGTGCAATAGCTAAAATCCTAAAGTAAAACCATCAGTTGCTTCAGGGAGTATTGGGACACCCCGCCTGGACAGACCTGCCATTCATCTCGTCCCCAGTCGCTGCTCTCCCGGCCTGGCCGCAGGTCCACTGAGCACAGACCCTGTGCGGTTGAGCACTTGGGGAAGGGGATTAAAGCGATGAGGCGAGGATGTAGGAAACGGGGCAACCCGGAATCCAGCTGCCGCCCGCCCCGTGTTGGTAATGAGCGTGTGGCTTCATCAGCTCCTGCCCATACGACTCGAAGTTGCCTCATGGTCTTTTTGTCTTCGGGCGATGAATCGCAAAACTTCAAATACATTTTTTTATTATTAGTTATTTTTCATCGAGTTTCTTAGTGCACATTTAATTCAAAGTGACTTTCCAAGCAGCACGTATTCACATAGCTGCATGGTTCCTACTTGCAGTTAAATACCCAGCTTAAAGATCGCTGCAGGAGTGCCGTTCCAGTAATGTGCAAGGTCAACCTTTTTCTTATAAGCTCAACACATACCACCCGTATCTGCTCCTATCTTATTATGGGTTAATGATATATCCTCTCCTGTTGTGTTTCTTCAGTAACCCAGTTTTTTTCCCTTACTTGCATGCATTATTGCGCCATTGGTGCACTGCAGTAGGTCACCGCAGGTTGCTAACAAACAAATGTATGCACTACTGTGCAGAAGTCGTAGACAGTCAAAGGAAATGTTTACGGTTGTTTATCAGGGTGGTAAATGCTAAATTTAACAATAGAACGTTTGCAAGCCGACAGTAACAAACGCGTTACGCGTCACTGATATCTCGTTGGACGGCTAGATCAACGCTGCTTCTGGTTCCCCAACCTCTCCTGTTTGATAAATTTCTCCACCAGCTCAATCAATTAATTAACTTATCTGGTTAAATAACTCGATGAGTTACTGATTAGCCATACAAAGTGGCGCAGTGGTCCAGTCAAAAAGCACGTGTGTGTATTTGTATGGTTGCGGCAAATACTGGGTGAGATTTTGAAATGGCTGAGCTGACACACTTTCTCAGGCATAATATCAGTTTTACAACCAGCATGAAGATCATTTAAACAGACTTTTGCACAGCACTGACTGACTGAAGCTCTGTCCATTGCCTCCTCAGATCCATTCCCTCCAGAGAGACCTCGGCGTCTACGCGTGGGGAACTTCACCGTGCAGGCAGACGGCACCATCAGTACTCTTCTGCTGTGGGACCCGCCCAGGGAGGGGGACCTGGCCGTCCACCACTACAAAGTGACCTGGGGAGCCCAGTCCACCCACAAGAAAGGCCAGGACAGGAAGGGAACCCCCAAGATCTCCAGAGGGGTAACAGCTCCCGCTCTCCAGCAGATAAACATACCAACGAAAGGATGATGAGCATGGGCCCCCACTAGCCGATACGTTCATTATTTGCAAATACAAAACACAAGGTTCCACACACTCTAAGCAGGTATCTTCTCTGTTGTGAAGTTCTCTGGGTTTCAAATGAATTGTATCCAGGAACAATGTCAGGGTTTTCCAAATGGCTTTTAATAAGATTGGTAATGAGCAAAAGGCAGTGGACGGTATACAGGAGA
Source organism: Boulengeromyrus knoepffleri (assembly GCA_026770805.1). Lineage (NCBI taxonomy): Eukaryota > Metazoa > Chordata > Actinopteri > Osteoglossiformes > Mormyridae > Boulengeromyrus > Boulengeromyrus knoepffleri. The sequence continues at coordinate 2,501,342 of JABJVO010000034.1, forward strand.
CTGTAACTGTCTTACAGATGGATGGCCATACAGTTTATTGCTCCGTACTGCAGCTGGTTCATTAGAAGCTCGCAGACGTATTTATGGAATCGGGTTGGCCAGGAGTTCAGAAATACGACCTGCGTGAAGGTTGACGCTAGGTTTCTCGACGTATTTGCCTGCCCAGCCATCCGCTGTCAAAGCACTCCTCTTACATGGCCGCATCCTGTCCACTGGTATATTTACTTCCTGCTGTTCACTGCGATGGTCGCATGGGGGGCGGAACTTCCTGTGCAGCACCTGTGTCCTGACAAACTGGAATCCATTATGTTCATTATTCTCTAAGACCTGGAAAAAAGAGAAGTGTGGCAGGTGTTTCTGAGATAATTATGTTTTATTGTAACATAACCATTCCTCAGACTTCAAGAGCCACAAACTTTATTTGAAATTAGGTAATTTGTTTTGATTACATGTGCTCATTGGCTGAGGAAATCCATTTGACTAAATGGACACACGGCTCATTCTCTCCCAGCTACCGGCTTGTTAAAGCCGTTCGTCCTGCAGCCCGTACATTGCGAGGGAAGTCACGGCGCAGTTCAGAGACCATTTCGGTTTAGGCTGTATTCCCAGCATACATTAGCAGCACTCTGATGAGAAAGCGAAACTGCTTCTCATTGCCAGAGATAATTCGATGAATAGAACAGGTTTATAATTTCCCATACGTATGAATGCGTATTTAAATTTGAATTAAAGTAGCTCTTGTGTCCTCTGGCTCTTCTGATGCATCTAAATTGGAAGCAGTGGATGTGGGTAATGGAGACCAGTTGTGGGTTGATGGACATGCAGGGCGGCCTTGGACCCAGCCGGGCTGTGCACTCCGCCGCAGCTAATGGAGAACAAAAGGGCCGGCGGTGGCTGTATCCAGTTAAAATCTCATAATGGTCCCTTTTTTTCTATCTCTGTGATGGAGATGGCAGGCAGGTCCTGTGCCATGAGATCGTCAGGAATTTTTACTAGCGTTCCCACCGCTGCCCCGCTGAGCGGGCCGGCAGCTGCGGAGAGGCTTCCGAGGAGAGAGGGGCACGGCGTGCCGGGTCGCTCCGGGCCCGGTCCCAAGGGGGGGGGGGGGCTCGCATTGTCTGAATTTGCCCTGTTTTGCAGAGAGAGACAACAGAAGAGCAAATTTACAAAATTCACTCCTTCCATGGGATACGTATTTGAGAAAATTCTTGTGGATTTACTGAGTTTTGGATATGTAAAGAAAGTTCGGCGCTGGATTACATGACGGGTGACATATGGCTTTAGATCATTGGCGGTCTCATGTCTCATCTCAAAAACAACAGAAAATGGACTGTGAGTTTTGGACATTTGCTCTTTGATTTGTCACTTTGAGGAGAACAGCAGGTTTGTTTTATTTTACCTACTACCCAAATGAGACTACAATTATCCATACAAAACGACAGCCTGCCTCATTACCTTAGCAACCTGAAATTCCAGCCATAAAGTTAATGAAGCAAAGTGCTCAGCATTTAATCACAATTACCGTTAGCGTATGGAATAAGATTATGGCGAGCAGCTTCTAACAACGTGTCTGACTTGCTTAATCGGCTCATGCAGACAGAACTGTGAGGCCTTTCGATTTGCGGCTATGTCGCTTTCCTGGAGAACATGAGGCTTCCCCTCTCACGTCTGGCCAGGAGGCAGCAGCAGCGAGAACGTCCTGCTTCTGAAGGTAACAGCTGTGTCGTGTGTCCTGCAGACCTCCAGGGAGACGGAGATCAGGGGCCTCCATCCTGACACTACGTATGTGGTCCAGGTGCAGGCCATTGCTCAGTGGGGCCAGAAGCGCCTGAAAAGCAGCAAAGCGCAGCTGCGCTTCACCACGGCGCCTGCAGGTAAGTGCTGCTTCTCCTGCCACTGTGGCAGGCAACCTCGCCAGTGACCGCCAGCGTGGAGCCGCGAGCTGGCAGGACAAACACGGGCACGAGTGTCTCTGAGTGTCTCGGGCTGGGATCCGGGGGAAGCTGGTGGCTTTTCCTAGTAGAATCGGAGACGGGCGTGAGCAGAAATCAGCATCTCGGTGCCAAGGAACCATGGCATGATCCGCAGTAGAGAGGCGTTTCTATTCCTGTTACAGTCTGTTCACATATACTTCGTGTGAAATATTGCAAGTGACATTTTCATTTGCTCGTGTTCGGTGATGGTCATACAAAAACCAGCTGAAACAGATGGATACAGAAAGACTGAATCAAGAATTGATTTTCATATTGTACTGAAAAAAAGCACATCAACAGTAACAAAGACAGCTGTTATAAAATTGTGTGCCATTTGTCGTTGGGAACGTGAATCCTTTTCTGATCAATCAAGGCAATGTTTTGCGTAAGAACTCTAAACTGGACAGTGAAATTCGATTAAAAGTCATTCAGGCCTTTGAAGAGCTTAAGTACCTGTACCGTATCGGAACAGCTCGATGCTTATCTGGCTCAGATTGGATCCTGGGTCGCCAAAGGCTGGATATTAAAGGCCGGCCCTTGCTTATGACACCCCAAAAGAGTAGCACGAAACTTTCGTTTGTAGCTCACCCTAGGCCAGGCATCGTTTGAAGAGTCTTTCTGTTGTTGTTTCTGCTTCTAATTAAGTTGCATAAATCCTCATGTAATTCTGCCAAAAAAAATTCCCGCCTCACAGCCCGGCATCTTGGGAACAGCAGTAAAATATTCCAGCTTGTTTTTGGCCTCAGCTTGTCTCGCTTGGATGGAGATTGTTCATTGTAAACCAAATAATAAAGAAACTAATTCTCTTTCATAATAGACTCCCTTGCACGTGATTTTCCTACGCCCTGGGCCTGGCCTCTCTTGTGGAAGTTATCGTGTTTTTCGTATCTAAGTTCAGTTGTACTATTTTTATCAACATATGGTAACCCCGCAACACAGGCTTGATTGGAAAACCTCATTCCATTGATATGCTTTCATTTAAAAGATTAAAGGCGGGCAAAAAAGCTGATGTTACCAAATTACCACAGAGATGTTTTTTTCTGCACATGAGAGACATAATGGCTTATCCAGTGAAGATGCGTATCTTAAGATGAACTGTAGTCCAAGGTGCCAAATCACAGGTTTCCTAGTGTGAAGAAGATCCGAGGCCGCAGAGCATCATTAGCATCGTCCCTGTTGGAGCGTGCTAACTCAGTAGCCTTCTGTGCTAGCATGAGGTTCATATGGTGCCACTGGTTTTCTGTTTGCAATGTAACTGGTGATGAATCATTTGACCAATTGGTCATGGACAGTCAGTTTCCTGATTGACATTGTCCAACCGTCAATGTGTGAAAAACAGTCTGTGTTGGTGAGAGTCTCGTATGATTCAGGAGCATAACAGATTTCCAGATAATTTTAAATGTCTCCCTTCCAATACAGTATTTAATATCAAGTAAATAAAAGTCTGCAGTAGAGTTGCCTGCACGGCCCTTGATGCAGAACAGACCTTCTTAATTGTGCTGCACTTTCAGCCCACATAATTCCCACAAATTCTGAAAAGCCTTTCCAAGGCCAGATCTATGTGGAACAGGTGAAGTTTCACTGAAGATAAAGTGCATGTATTGTCTAGCGGTGTCCCTGGTTTTTGGACCATGGTGCCTCCTGCTGGTTTGAGAAGCCAGAACCTCTAGTTCAGACCCGAACTCTGACGGAGCAGTGGGAGCGTGAAGTAGTGACACTGTGACATCGGCCTTTTTTCTGATTATTCAGCATGAATTCTGCACGGTTCGTCTTTGTCACGCCGAGGAACGGCATCGGCTGGGATTCATACGGGTTGACAGTGTTCTGCTGCCCCGGGGCCGTTTCGCTTTCCGACACGCTGTCGTTTCCAGCGGCAGGTCTTCCAGACGGACTGGACCCGGGTCAGGCCACTGGGGAGGTGTCCAACGAGCTGCCCTCCTCGGCCTCCTCGCACACTGCGCACCGCCTGGAGGCAGCTGCCCCTCATTACCACAACAGCCAGCTCCAGGTCAAAGTCTTCTGGAAGAAACGCTTACCAGGTGAGGCGGCCCAGTTCCTCCAGTGGGTCGGGCAGGACTGGGGAAGTACGTGGTGTTTGTGCTCCTGTGTTCAGCATCAGCGTCGGAGCGGCAGCGAGGGTGGGGCCTTATGGGGGTGTCTGCACTCCCTCCGTCTGCGGTGTACGCAGGTTTTCCAGCGCTCTGTTAACAATAACAATAATGACCTAAAGCTCTGAGGCAGCTGGTAAAATTAGCGCAGGAAAGGAAATAGGGGCTTAGATATGCGTCAGAGCGCTCAGACAGAATGAAAATTGGCACCTTGTGGTGGTCCCCCAGGGTCAGGAATGAAGACGTCGGCTCCTGGCTGGACGAAGAATCCAGCTGAGATGTGACCTCTCTTGTTGTCACCCTGCATGTATTCTGGGTGAAAAGTCTAAAGACTGCACAGCACTCCAAAGCACCGACGCGAGACCCTCGCCAAGCACGTTTAAAGCATTCAAACGCTTTTAATACATCTATAAAAAGTATTTGCTGGATTAGCAGTTTCCCAAAAATACTGTTCTTGGCAATATTGTGACATTTAGGGAACGCATTCTGTTTAAACCCCAGAACACCATAAATAATAATCACTGATTTACTGTTATCTCTCAGAGAAATTGTGAAAAAAAGAACTAGAGAACACTTTTAATAATATCAGTATGGTTTATAAATTGAAAGCATATGTGTTGGAGGAGGATCTGTAGGCCTGAGACAACCTGAGCACAGTGTGAGATATATTTGGTGAAAGATGTGACGTTGCCTGGATACGGGGAGAAAGGGAGGACTTGCTTGGAAAAAAGAAGAAAAAACTAGTTCACATGAAACGGAATGATTCAGGAAGATGCTGAAATCACAGCCTTCTTTGTCAGCTCCCTGCAGGTCCTGGCCAGTTATTATCACACTGCCTAATGAATTTAACACTTTCTGTTTCTCTGAAAGGGTCCCTGAAGGATCCCCTCGCCTACCTTCTGAGATGGTCGCCTGAAACTTGTGCTCACAACTTCACGAAAGCAGAACAGAACACCACCCTTCAGGTACATCCAGCCGCTTCCAGCGATTCCTCCGTAATCCAAATCCTTTTTGGTCTCGCGATCATCCTATTTTTATGATATTTAATTTGAGAGATGAAAGTATATTCCGAACTGTGGAAATGAACACAGATCCCTCTGGCTGTGTGTTTCTGGACTGTTACTGTAAATATCAGCCATCTAAGGAGGTTTGATCCCTCTGTAATTCAGCAAATATGAGACCTCTTAGTCTGACACGCCACCTTTGTTTTGGACGCCATTGGTAAGCAGAAACTCTATATTGTGTAATAAACATAGGAATGTGGCTTATTGAATGCATTTGCTACAAAGCGCTTCGGAAAGCGATACTCTCATCCAGCGTTCAGCACTTTTTATTAAGACATTGATGTGCAACACAAGCAGAGGAATAGTTTTCACCACAAGATGAATTCAGGTTCAAGGACTGCTATCCCACCGGCTGCCAGGACGAGCGAACAAGTGTGATTTTTTTGCTACTATCTGGGCCTTGTCAGACAGATTGGGTCCTGCTACCACATTTTTTTTAAATATTCCCTCTGGCATATAGTACCAGCTCACGCTCTTGGTTCAGTGGCCATGCAGATGTCTACAGAACATCTTAAACACTTGCTTCAATTGAAAGATTAAAATTTCCACCTATGACCTGCTTTCTGTTGTCTGTCTGGCTATGCAGCTGTGGCAGGGATGCACAGAATGCTGTCTGGCAACATAAATATGAAGTAGTTGTCTTCGATGTCTCATTTCCCAGCGTTGAAGGTCTTTCAGATCCCTGTTTTTTGAGCTCCTTTCCCCTCATTGTTCAGGAATTACTTAATCACCCTTCCTTGTTTTCATTTTTCATCTCCTTTACACTTCTCTTATTACGACTGACTCCCAGTTCACTCCTTTTCCCAGGGAACTTACTTTGTCATCACTGGCCTGATGTTTGCCTGTAAGTACAGGGTGTCAGTTATGCCAGTATCTGGCCCAGGTCAAAGGTCAGAGGCCGTGACCTCCGTGACGACACCGTCGTGCTCTGCACTGAGAGACAGGGGAGTGAAGTCTCTGTCCTGTACCAGAGGCGGTAAGGTTCACGCAAACAACACAGAAATGTTACAAAACATCTCCTTGCATGCAAGTTCGTCAAGTTCGCCAACCTACCTTTACTTGAGAAATGTATAAATAAAATATTTCTCATTAGTCTGAAAGATTTTGCTTTTAAGCAGTGGTGGAATGTAACAAAGTATTTGTACTTCGTTACTGTACTTAAGTACATTTTTACGTATCTGTACTTTACTTAAGTAAAAATAATAATGCATACTTTTTATTTTACTCCATTACATTTTGCGGCAGTTATCTGTACTTTCTACTCCACTACATTTCTACAATTTATGCCGTTAGTCGTTACATTTTATGAACACAATCTCCTCAAAATCTTGCATGAAAAAATAGTTAGCCTATTTCCTACCAATCAGGTGGCTTTATTAGCTCCAATGATGGCAGAGCGCCATATTCATACTGCCATATTCATACTGCCATATTCACACTGCCATATTCACACTGCCATATTCTTGAGCGCCACCCCACCACTAGTGTTTGGTTACTGTTATGTTTCCCTTTTACTGCTCTTAACAGATGTGTTGAATAGTTTTGCAAGTACATAAATGATTTAAAGATATATCATGTCCTGATTGGTTTATCTTAATGGTATATTAGTGGGTAATACCTGGTAGATAACTTATCATCCACATAATTCTAAGTTAGGGTACACACAGTATTGCAGAGTGCACGCACAATGAGCACACCAAACCTTCCAATACACATATACTGTATAGTTGCTTGTAATTATTATGAGCAATGACATCGGTAGAGGTGTAAGTCAGTATATCTGCTATTCTTTTACAAAATGGCACACCCTAGACGTTGAGACAAACCATTGTGTGAGTACTTTTACTTAAAAAAATACTTTAAAGTAAATTTAAAAGTATGTACTTAGTACTTTTACTTAAGTACTAAGCTTCAGTACTTCCTCCACCACTGCTTTTAAGTAGTCGTGCTGTTGTTGGTGACTTCAAATTATTTAGTATTGTACAATATTATTAATGATATTTTCGTTGATTGTGAGTGTGATTAGATGCTGCTCACTCTCACACATAATCGTCGTCATCTCCCCTGTCTTAGAACGCCCCCCACCGGCTAAGAAAGCCCAGCAACGTCCAGAGAAGCTGACAGTTGCTTTCCAGATGCAGAACAGCTCCCTGCAAGGAGTGTTCAGCTGGCAGCTTTCCCAGGCTGTTCCCGGGCAGGACCCGGTCACCGGCTTCCAGTTCTCCTGGGTCCCGGTGTCCGGCGCTGGTGGCACGAGTGCGACCCTCAACACGCCCGTCACCCAGACTCAGTTTGTGCACCCAGTGAGTTCTACTGTCAAGGAAAACTTGTCCGAGACGATTTGCCAAGTCTGGATGTCACAAGTCATGTGATTTAACCATTTTAGCACATTTTTTGTGAGCCCTCGCTAAGCCACTGTAGTACATCAGGTTTTTAAACTGTCATCCGCCAGACCACATTGCTATTTTAATAGCACATGTCACTGGGATTCACATTAGATGTCCAGTTTTTTATTTAAGCCATCTTACACATCTCTGTTTTTTCTTTTCCTTTTTTCAGTATAACTTTCTGTTTCTTACTTATTACGTATTTATGAGTGTGAATGGTGTGTGTTCCCTATTTGCACCCGTGGCTTCTGTGATTGGCTCCGGTCCCCCGTGACACTGCATAGGACAAGCGGGTTTCGAAAATGGATGGATGGGTAGATGGATTTATTAAATTGTTATTTATGTATTTATTTTTTACTGATATGATATTAAAATTGTTTTATTACGGCAGTTGATCACCTTTCACTTCAGGTTATAGTCTGACTGTTTACCTTGCATGTGAAAAATAAAAACCCTGCAGTTCTTCAGTCCTTGATACTTGCTGCATCGTGTCCCATCATGAATGTTCAGACACATCCAGCCAGTGCGTGAACCTGCAGCAGGGCAGCATGTCTGCAGCCTTTCAGCATGTGGTCTGTGTTTCTCTGCCCCAGGGTCGGCACTCATTGACTGTAGGGCACCTGCAGCCAGAGAGCGCGTACAAAGTGCGGGTGCAGGTGCTGTCAGCAGGGGGCAACGGACCCTCAATCATGAAGACCCTGCACACACCTCGGCTCAACAGCACGCTGCTCTGAGGTACTGCAAGGCACGGGATTTGCCAATACAGCGGTATGGCACACACTATGACGTTACAACGGTACGGCACACACTATGACGTTACAACGGTACGGCACACACTATGAC
>JABJVO010000034.1:2521003-2551491 GCA_026770805.1 Boulengeromyrus knoepffleri
TCAATACATTTCCATGTCATGTGCACTCAAACGCGTCGGGGCCTTGTTCAGGGAAATGTGGGCCCGCCCTCCCTGTCTGCCGCCCCCCCCCCCCCCCAGTACTGTAAGTGCCTGGCCATGAAGGAGCCACTGCAGTTCACTCAGGAGGACATGCCCAAGGTGCGAAAGAGGATCTACAAGGAGCTCTGCGAGTGCCAGCTCAAAGAGCGAAATCCACAAGGTGCCAACTGAGCTCGACGGGCGGCTGCATATCCCAGCCGGACGCCATTGTTTTGGCTTTGAACAGCTCCTAGTGGTGAAGGAGTGGCTGGTAGGCAGAGATACAGCCTGTCGTTTCTGCTAGAGCATTCTTAGGCGTGACGTGCCAGTCCTGCACAGGCTCTGCCTCCTGCTCTGCAGGTGGCGCTGTGGAGCGACCACCTTGCTCTGTTCCCGTCTTGTGACTGGGCTGGGTATCGACACTTTGGCTGCGCGCCGCCGAACGGCGAGTGCCACCTGCAGCAGTGGGGCCTCGCCCCCCCCCCCCCCCGCTGCCCACCAGTCCTCTGCGTCGTGCGTATCTCAAGGGGACTTCGTTCGCTGTCGAAACGTTAAAGGCAAATGGGAAAGTTAGTCGTTACTGCTTTATAGCTCATCTGTCAAGTCCGTAAAAAAAAAAAAAGAAACTTGAAACTTTTTTTATATTTCAGAGATACGTAATATAGTTCCAGTTGAAAATGAAGGGATAACAGAGAGCATATGACTGAATGTGCTGATAAGCCGTTTATTTTGTCATGCGGCGATTTCAGATGTTACTTCTGGAATTGCAGCAGTGCAGCTGAACTGGGCTGCACGAACGTGGACCACGACTTGTTCTTAGAGGCAGTGTCCTTAGAAAGCGTCGTCTTTGAACTTGACGCCAGTGGAACTTCTTTAGAAAAGCTTTATGTAAATGTGTGAAGCTCAGAAATGTCTGCGTTCCCAACTTTAGCTTCATTTAGCTTAGTGCATGAGATTAGCTTCCCCAAGTAGAAGTTGACTGATCATTTTGTATTAACAGCATAAATCTTGCCTATCAGCTGACACTGTTAAATTTTGTTGTTTTGGTTCTCACGAGTTTACTGAGTTTTACTTGCTAGTCTTAGTCTATGCCGAGAGTATACCATCGCTTAATGCACAAGAGCAGGCATGCAAGGAGTATTATTGTGGTTCACCATCTTCGGGGAAAATGTTAAGGTTTTAGTCAGGACCGCAGTGGTGAGTGTGTCTCGGGGGAGATGTTGGCATTGCCTGGAAGTAAAGTCAGATATTATTGTAAATAACCAGTTTCCACTGAGAACTTTCCGCTGGTAACATTGTGGCCTTATGTCCCTTTTCATGGAAATCCATGGTTTGCAAATACATGTTTCATTTGCGCAGGTTTTAACCTGTAATTGTTTGCTAATAGCATTAGCTTCCAACAAATGTGTAGTGACTGAGTTTAACCTGCTTACTTGAGGGAAGCTGAATGAATGACATTAAAGCATAAATCTGTCTTTTATGAGTCCCTGTGTGTTACCTCCATTACCCACTAGTCCAATGGCCATGAAATTACATCTATTCGACAAATAATTGATGATTACAAAAATGTATTGTATACTTCTCAAAATAGGAGATTTTCTAAAATCTAAAAATTTTCTAAAAAAAACTTTTGTAGAATTAAGATTGCAGTCAGTTTTAAATTTCCATCTAGCATTTTCTTGAATATTTGTCATTCTCTTTCTGTCATTTGTCATGTGTGTTATTCACCAGTTAACCAGAAGAGGGTACTGTTGTAATGCCCAGTAAAATGACGAGGTCCAAAAATAAGCTTTAAGCACCATTGTGAAATCTTGCCTCTCACAGCAGCTGGAAGCCGGAGTCAGGTTTTCCAGAACAACCACACAAACACCAAAAGGCAGAGAAATGACCGATTCGTTACGCAATCCTACGTACATTTGCAAGCTGATTGAACTGGAGCCTTTCATGCAGCCAATGACATAAAGCCAAGTTTCAGTGAGAATGTAACAGACCACCTGAGCAGCAGATGGTACCGGGTTCGGGGACGTCTGCCAACATGCGGCATCAGCTGATCTGCTGTAGGAACACGGTGTCTGTGGATAAAGCGATTGATTTGACTTTGGATACACTTTGCAATTATCTTTAATTGCTTTAAAGTAAAAATTCATAATCTCTACACAATCTTTGTTTTATGTAACAAATACAGTTGTCAGCTACCCTTTGGGTGTGACTTCAGAGTTTAAAGTTGTACTGTCTGAATAATCTTTGTTGATGTAACTGGAAAGAAAAGGTAACTAGTAATAACAGGATTGGATCTATGGCATTTTTTATCTAATCTTTACAGATGCAAGGTTACTGGTCAGGTCATTGTAATGAAATTAGTGAATTTTTTTTTGGACAGAGCCTCACTAAAGACATTGGGTTACCAAAGCGTAAACATAACTGTCGATGACCATACACATCTCAAACAAAGGACGAAGTACGAGGTGCTCTAATTACTGTTCTTCAACAATGTGGCATGAATGTGGTAAACGGCACTGAAGCAGCTTTCAGAATGGAGGAGATCGGCAGTGTGAATGGCGTGCAGAAACGAATGGGAAGCTGCATCTCTCAACTTTGACCATGAGATACGGGGTAACGTGGCGGACTTTCACCCTCTTTTATAACGTGCTGCATCAACATCCACTGATAACTCCCAGAATTGTGTAACTGCTGGCATTTCTGAGTGCTTGTGCGGAATAAGAACGTTGAGATTAGACCAGACGTGTGTCGTGGATGGAGTACATGACAACCTGCGTGATGCAGTGTCTGTTTCTGTCCTTTTAGAAGCTAAGCTGATAGGATTGGCAGAGACTATCACAGTATAAGTCTGATAAGTCAGGAAACACATTTTCTTTGGGTGTGAAGACAAAAGGAGTAACAAGGGGACCCTGGTACTAAGAAATTAAATTAGGCTTCTTATTGTGATACTGATCCAGTGAAAGTCTGTTATTTCCAAAGCGAATGCCTGTTTCATTTACTGCAGGGTTACAAATGGTTACATTATATTGCTAGATGCATACAAACATTAAGATTGCTTTGACGGTGATCTGATTTCTTGAGTTTTTAAGATTCTGCTGCGTAATGCAGATCTTCAAAACTGCTCTGTCACCTTCCTGCCATGTTTGTTTGTTTGTTTTTTATTTTTTAAATCTGCTTGTATGTAACTAGTTAGGCCTGAAATTGAGCCAAGTTCATGCATTGCACAAAAATGGACACTTTCAATCAAAAATGCAGCTTTAATGTTTTTTTTTTTTTTAAGAGTAGAGTAGTTCAGCAGGTACAGTGATCTGCTAATGAAATATTTCCACATATTTCATTTATTGAATCACAATGAGTGTTGAGGCATTGGAAACACGGTCAAAATACATAAATGTATGTGTCATCTAAGCATCTAAAATATCAAGTAATAGATTTAAAATCAAATGGAAACCAATTAACAGAGAGAGAGGATGCCCTGTTGCAATAAGAGATGCAATAAAATTACTGTGAGCCCCTGCACCACAGTGCAGTACCGCTGCAGCAATTTAACGACTGTCACACATTGCAGTCACTCTCGCTTGTCAGAAAATTTCATATAATTGCTAGTACAAAGTTAAAATAACCCACCATCACAATCAGACTCCAGTCGAGTGATCGATGAGGAGGCATAATTCACCAGTTTCAATCCAAGGCTGAAAAGGGTTTGTAGCTTCTCTCCTGATACAGTGATGTCTGTGTGACTGCCGATGCCTCAGTATTGTGTACATTCATTGCATCATCATTGACATTGTCTAATTTCCAAATGTAATGCCAGTCATTTGCAGGAAATGTTAGCTGGAAATCCGGCCACGTTTGTGCAGAGGTGAGAGAAACCATGCAGTGCAAAAATAGTGCATAATCTTCTGATGGTGCACTAGCTTTTCTGTTCGAGGGAGCGTGTGCAAGCCACTGCATATACCCTGATATGGCAAGTGCCTTCAAGTAGTTTGCAAAGAGTCCAGGCATAACATGTATGACTAAAGAAATACTACACAGGAAGTACTGTACGTAACAAAGCATTCTCACTGCTATGACAGTTGCCTTTGGCTATTGAAAAACTGAATATACAAAACATACATATTTGCCCTGGCATATACATCTACTGTGGGAGTTTTTCTATTATGACTTGAGAAAGAAATATTGATTTTTTTTTTTTCATGTTAACGTATCAAGGAATGACACCAAATTCAAAGCGTTTGTAGCATTACAGCAAGACTGTAAAAATATATACATGATAGGGCATCCCGAAAATTTTGTGGCTGTGAGTGAGAGGCTGCATCTTACAGACCAAAGACGATGAGGACGACCGATAGGAGAGCCGCTGGCACCAGAGAGGAGACAGACAGTGCTGCAGGGAAGACAAACACAGTCACGAGCGGCTTCATCTCAAAAGCTCCTGAGATGATGATCATGGAGCATGACACAAATGGAGAGGATGTCATTCTTGGCCATCTGTGGAGGCTTTGTATAAGCTACTTAGGCTCTTACTGTATGACAGCTAAATTAATTTCTTTTATAAGGAGACTGTTCAATCAGATTTAAGGTAGCAATGGCCAAATGAAGCTTCTGGAACCATTTGCTGTATTTTTTGACTCCACTAGATGGTGCTCTTGGCTTGCTTTGGGCCATGCTTTGAGCCCTGTTTTTGAAAAGAGAGCACCATCTAGTGGGGTCAGAAAATACAGCATGTGGTTCATGCAGCTTCATTTGGCCATGACTAGTTAAAGCCTCCTAAACATGGGTACATGCCATAGTGAAGATGACAGCAAGGGCTGTTGGCGTGCTCGAACCTGTGGCAGCGGAAGGGCACTCCAAAGCTCGCAGGGAGTCCATGTAGGCCTGTCCCAGCCACTCATCGTGGGTCTTCTTCTCCCCCACTCCAATTATTCTCACCGTGGAGTCCTTGAAGATGAGGTCACTGCCCGGGTAGTTGGAGGAGTCAAACATTTTGAAGCCAGTGCCTGTGTCGTCACCATAGAATCCCTATTAAAGGAATTAGGGTTTAAAGCCGAATATGGTCCATTGCACTAAGCTAACAAAGGATATGTCTGAACAAGTACATAACAAGAATCAATAATAAATGTCTGAACTGTTCTGAGTTCAGTTATGAATATTGTACTGTACTTGGCATGATCTTTGTGATATAAAGTTTTATGAAATTGTTAATGTTATGGTTTGATGTAGTGATGACCAAATGAAGCTTCACGAACCATCTGCTGTATTTTCTAACACCACTAGATGGGGCTCTTTATTCAAAAAAGGGCTCAACGTCTGCCCCAGTGCAGACCAAGAACGCCATCTTGTGGGGTCAAAAAATACAGACAATGGTTCATGAAGCTTCATTTGACGATCACTAGATTAGATAGCGTGAGCAGGTGGCATGCAAGAAGTTCATTCTCCATTCTGGCCAGCGTTGTCTTACTTGGGCTTTATCAAGGAGGCCAAAGATGGCATGGACGTTTGTGTCAGGCCGAACCATCAGGGCATGAGACGGAACCCGCGCCAGGTTGCAGTGGGCATAGCTCGCAACTTCTGCCCTTGACCCATGGGGACAAAGTAACTGAAAGCTTTTTGACTGCAAATCTATGGCCCAAGGTTCTGTGGAGTTCCCTGAAAGAAGACAGAAATGGGCGGAAATGGGACATTACAGCAAATGCAGAGGGTCCAATGAACAATGGACCCTTTCTGTGCTACAGTAAACCAGGATGTTCATGGCAAGTGATGGGCAAAAGAGTGAACAAATGAAAAACAGGTGATCAGAGGCACGTTAACATGGTCTGAGGGCCCCCTTTCTTGCAGAAGCCTGCTACAGACAGACAGACATACTAGGGATGAAACAGTGTCTCTTAAACCGTGATACAGACTGAACCAAGAGATTTTTGAAGCATTGCATCTCAAATACAGAGAGTGCCTCGCAGGAACCTCCACGCTCTGCGACCTCTTTGCTGGTTTAGCAGTTACTGATGCCTCTTTGTCTAGTTAATATTTTATTTCAAATTGACACAATAAGAAATATTAAAAGGCAAAATGAATGATTTGTCGGCAGATACACCTACCATCGGTGTTCTGGAAAACAGTGGAGTGCTTCACGAAGGCGACTTCTCCATCGTCTGCCACAAGGCACCTGCAAGGCAAGATGGGTCATCAAGAAACTCTGCAGTGACGTCATAAGGGTGTCAGATGAATGATGCGTTTTCAGTGTTTTAATGATCAGCCGACGCGTGTGTTTTGCTTGGCAGGGTTGTCTGACACACGGCCTCACCTGAAGGCACCATTATACCCGTCATAACGGTCCTTGTCTTGGACACATTTGTTCTGCCCGTTGGCGTCCCCTATGCACTGCGCGCAGAGGTTACTGGGAAAGCCATCCCGATCTGCTCCCGGGACACAGCTGGCCTTGAAGAACCCCCCAGCAGCTGCAGAAAACAGGGGCACCCGCCTCCGTCTGTTAGCAGGAGAGACCAGCCCGCCGCCAGAACCCGCCGCTCTGATTGGTCCCAGGCCGCGAGGGTGAGCGAGTTGATGACGAGCCGCTACCTTGTGCCTCCTGGCATTTCTGAGGCCTTATGAGGCCTTGCTCAATCAGGATTCCCACAGGAACGTTCCAGCCCGCGGTTCTCCCGTAGCCCGTGTGGCACGACGTCCTGCTCCGTAAGTCGCCGAGGCTGTAAATATTCGCGTTGGATTTCTTGATAACTGCTACAGCGTAGTAAATGCTGCCATCGTCGCCACCTGTAAACGTGCAGGCCAAGCCTTATCTTAGCACCGTGCCACTGGCATTTCAGCTGAGAGGACCGGTTATGTCTCAGTAATGAGAATGGCTGCCTCAAAATGTTGGGACATTATCAGGACGGGTATCGCTGTGAACTCAAGGGGGTGACTGATTTTGCAATTACATGATTTTGATCTAATGATGATTAAGTTGTGGGACCAGTCAGGATCATCGCCCAGCAGTCTTTAGTCTCCATAGAATAGGAGGCAAAATTTGTCCCTACAATTTGAATATTCAATAATAATGACACTTTATTAATCCCCATGGGGAAACACTCTTCTTACCTAGTCCATGTCACACACAAGTAATAGCAAACTTGGCAGTGAAGGATGGGGTTAAGGACCTCACTCAAGGGGCCACAGAGATAACTAACCTGGCACAAGTGAGATTTGAACCAGCAACCTTCTGATTATTAGCCCAGAGGATTAGCCTGCTGAGCCATATGCTGCCCCCTTTTTCACTGAAAAATTATGACAAAAGTAGAGAAGCACCACATGAGGACGACAGGAATCCCGATTGGCTGAAGTTCTGTACCCGTGTAGCTCTCTCCGGCTGCAGGAACCAAACCATAAGTCTTCCCTGCCGTGTAGATGAAGCCCCCATCCAGCGTAATGATGTCAGCCTCCTTATTCTGTGCGACAGAGGAGGAGGCCGTCAGAGATGAAGAGGAAAAGCCAGAAAAACATCATACAGCAGGACAAGAGAAGCACAGACCACAGTGACTGCAGGAGAATCGCTATGGAGCTCAGATTCACGCCTCCAGTGACACTTGTTTACTATTATTATTATAATGTAACCATTTGTGTTCCCTCTGGGTATTCTGGTTCCCCCCCCCCCCCATGGTCAAAAAATGCTGAGGTATGAGAGAGAGATGGTGTCCTATCCTGAGTTGCTCCCTGCCTTGTTCCCATAGACTCTGGACCCCCCTATGATCCTAAATAAGCTAAGTGGTGATAGATGGATGGATGGATGGACAACTATCCTGTGGTTCTATTGGTAGAAACTAGGGCAGCATTTCTCTGAAACCATCCTCTCCCAGGAAGGCATAAGTACCCCAAGATATAAACAATAGTAATGTACCCTCAGTTGTACAAAAATGTGTCTCAAAGAGTGTTTATGTGGATTAGAAAAATGTACATAAGCAATTTACCTACTGCTAAGGAGTACAACTGGGGCTGAACCTTTATGATACAGCCCCAATCACAAGTAACTGCAACCTTCAAAGGTATGATAAACTCATTTTCCCAAGGTGGGATTCTTCTCTTTGCTCTCTGTCAGAGTCAGACACTTTGTAGCACTCCTGGAGCTGGGGGTTAAGGGCCTTGCTCAAGGGCCCACAGACATGTGGTTGTTCTGCTAAGGCCAGGCTCGAACCGGCAACCTTCCAATCACAGGCGCAGCACCTTAGCCGACTGAGCCACTCACTGCCCCCAACAGATGGTGGCTTTATCGCAGGTACTATTTGGTACCTTTTTTTCTGACAGAAACTAAAATTTTAGCACTTTGAGCGGGGAAGGCGGTGAGGCTCTACCTGTATCTTCTGCATGCAGTCTTCCCGAGACGTCCCCGAAATGCACTGAATCAGCGGGTTCAGTGACTTCATGTTGAATGCGGTGGCCATGTCCGCGCATTTCAGCAGCTCGCCATCGGATACCACACACCAGCGCAGGAATTGCGGCAGGTCTGTACATGCAGGTGCAGCAATGGTGCAATTAAGCTTAACGGAGTAACGAATGTGCACTATTCAGCACCAGACCGTAGATTTTTGCAGGCAAATAGATTTTACCCGAGACACCCAGAGGATGCTGTTTGCTGCAGCTTTTCAATGAATTAAATCACATGTAACTTCTTTTTAGTTAACTATTTGTTTGTTTGTTTGGCGTTTAGGCTTCTTTTGTCTTTTTGTCTTTTATTCTAATGTATCTTTGGACCTTTGTAAAGGACTTTGAATCGCCATGCGTCAGAATAAACTTGCTTTGCTGATTAAAGGCAAGAGCAGAAACGACTATGAGAAACTGGATTTTGGGCCAGTTGGGTCCAAGCCACTAGAGGAGATGAAACCAAGACATGTGATTGGTTGGGCCCACCTCCTCTACAATCTGATTGGTTATCTCTCTGAAACAATCAATTTGCATTCTGCCCTCAGAACATTTTTGTGTAAGTAAAACTCCCAAGAGTTACAGGCTTTGGCGAGAAGCAGAGGTCCAGATCCACTGCACCAGCTTCTGCCCAATCTTTTTGTGGATGGAACAAACTGCCGTACTTTTTCCCCCATGACGTTCAGTCCAGGACTCCTGAGAGGGGATTGCAGGAGATGCTGGTACCTGAGGTTTTGCAGTCCATTGCTTTAAGAGCGTTGTAGTAGCGCAGTCCCATCCAGGACCTATAGTCTTCGTTTTCGGCTGCAATAAAGTTTGTTGAATTGTCACTGAACATCAGGTCTGTGCCTCCGTAGGACTGAGATGAAAACATGTTGAAGTGTTTCTGCAGGAAACAACCAAAGTAGGAAATAATCACGTGAGCTATTGCAGCTAATGCTAACAATTTGTGTAATTCAATTTTCCAGTGCAAAAGAAAAGAAAGTTGGACTCGGTAACTATGGCAATTATTCCCAGCCCACAGTCTGCCAGTTTCCCCTGTTCATGGAGCGCAGCTGGTCCTGACAAGATTAACGGGGATATCTGCGATAAACTGGGCCGGCTGGGGAAAGTCGGGGCTTCAGCTCGGAAATGAAATGGAAGAAGGCAGAAGAGCAGCTTAAGGGCGGATCGAGAAACATGGTGGAAAAGGGGGGAGCTGTGATGTTTGGTCGCTCTAACTGGATTTATTTTATTCTTGTGTTTTAGGTGGATAATTGTGGTAATTTCCAATCTTCTAGGGGAAAATAGTGAAGATTTGTTTTTATGAATTAAGCCTTGTTGCTTTGAAACCTTACTGTGAGTAATTTGTATTCTACCCACAGGTAGAATACAATATATTGTATTTGTCTTTGTGGACATAGTCTTTTGCAAGACAGTGTCATGGGACACTTTGTGGCACAAAGTACACAATGTACACATAACGAGAGAGCATATATGAACACCTGGCAAACCATCTGGCCACCCCACACAGCACGTCCACGTGGGAATCCTTACTTTAATTCTGCTTGTAAAAAGTCTGTCATTTTCATTTTCTTGCCAAGCATTTCACCCGTCCCTTGCTGAAGGGGACCCTTGGACGGTGAGTGTGACTAAGTAGAAAAACCGTTTTGCCCCCATCACGCTCTCGTGCAGCCACTCACTGTTCCTTCTTGGAGCATGTTGAAAAGCAGCGCGCTGGGAATTTCAGTGCGGACCACCACGCCTCGCCACGGCACCCGGACCAGGTTGCACCTCCTGAATTCCTTCACCTCGGCCCGCCTCCCATCCGGACACAGCAGTTCAAAGTCCTCCGACGTCAGATTCTGGGCCCACGGGATGGGATTCTTCCCTAAAGCAAAGCCGGTAAGGCCATTGGTTACAGACGGTCACTGCGGAAGAGGGGGCAGAGGCAGATCTGTGTAGAGGGGGCAGGCCTACCATCAGTGTTGTCCATGACTGTGGTGTGTTTGACAAAGGCGACATCACCGGCGTCTTCGGCCAGACACCTATGGAGAGCACAAACCCATAAAGGAAGAAACGCTATTGGCCAAGCAGGTTTGTACAATGCGCTGGACACTCAGCTTAGCATATCGTCACACATCATCATACATGTGAAATGTACATTTACAGGAAATATCATGCAGATACACAAGCAGTGTGAGCAGCCGGAAGCAACGGCAGCTTGCAAAAACAAAACGAATCGGGACGGTAACAGTGACACACCTTGATGCTCAACCTCGGCGTCATCTTGAAAGAATTTTGCACAAACACAATATGGAGAAAATAATATTTGGTAAGGAAATAAAACATAAGAAAATGAGGAAAAACCTGACTTAGAAGACAGCTGCTTGAGGCATGCGGCATCCCGATTTCCCCAATTTTGTTGACCAGACAGATCAGACTCAAAAATTAAGCTTCTGAGATGTTGAACCCAGAAATGTTCCACTATGCAGTCAGATGCTGACATGATCTGACCAGCCATGACCCTGAACTTTACATGTTATTAATGACCACGAAATGGATTTAGTCATAATCAGGGTCTTTACTTCTGGCTTTGGCTTGCATATAATATGGTAAAATTTGAAATCTGTTAGGAAAGTTGATGTTAATGAAGAGGAGCGATGGAAGGGGGCTTCTTCATGGATGAAAGCTGTGCTCTCCATTTCAGTGACGGACACTGGGAGGATTCCATTACCTGAAAGCACCTTCGTATGAGAAGTATCTCTCCTGGCTGCTGTTTGCACACTTGTCCTGTCCTGCCTCATTTCCGACACACAGCTCACACAGGGCAGGTGGGTCCCCGGCCTCGTTAGCGCCTGGAATACAGCTAGCAGAGAAGAAATCTGCCACACCTTCAGGAGACGGAAACAAACAGGGCTGCCCATCACTCACAAGCATTCAGCTGCCCGTCGGGCAAACTGCAGATGTTACATATTCACAGTACGTATAAACATCGTTATTGCCTCACAATTTCCGATCCAAAGTACATTCCTCACATATTTTCACGAGACACTATTCTGAGCTTATCACAAAAGCCTTTTAAAAATGCTAGTTTACATTGTGAATATTTTTAAAGCCTTTATTTACATAAGTAATATTTTACACAAATGAACGACTTTGATTCGAATGCAGTAGCTTCCGTTAATGTACACGTTAAATATGCGCGTGCACACGAGAGGCCTGGTTGCCAGGGTAACAGACGGCACCTTGTGAGACGTTACAGCCCATGACAGACATTCTGCCGCTGTCGATGAGGTAGCCGAGGGCCATGTCCCAGCCGGCAGTGCGCCGCTTGCCCGTGTGACAGGATCTCCTCCCCTTCAGGCTCTTTATGCTGATGGCTTTGTCGCTCTTTTTCACGACTGCCACGGCATAGTAGGCTGTTCCCTCCCCTGCAAGGGGACCGGAGGCATGACTTAGCCGGGGCTCCTGAGGTAGCTAAGAGCCCCCCCCCGCACTACTGCTCAGCCCCGTAAATAACACCACAAGCCCACTGCATAACACCTTCACTAGGGATGTAAGATTTGCAAGGTTTTGGAGACGTTTATCTAACGTTCTCATTGCATGCTATTCAGTACACTTCTGGAACTTTTCGCCTTCGAAATTATTCACATATCTGAAAAATAAAGATATTTTCCAAAATATAAAATATTTCAACTTGTAAGAAAGGAAAAAAAAGGTATAGCATACAACATTGCAGTGACGTCCAGTGATTATAACACAGGGTTTTCATATTGCCCTTGTGTCACTCACACAAAATATATCTCACGACACTGTAAAATGACAGTGTGGAGCAGAGAAATGTATGGAGATCCAAACCTGGCCAGCAATGGATACTGTAGCTGTGTGCTCAGGTTCAGAACTATGCACAATATTTGCTAAATTTCAACACTATGAAACAAAGTGGGAGAAACTTAATCTTAATAAGCAGATGCTATAAAATGACAATGTGATTCATTGTTTAGCTAATGCACTGACTTAGTAAAACATATAGAATATAAAACAAATATTACACAAATGGGTTCACTGATAGAAGAGCAATTTAATGCAAGAACAATTTTAAGATAAAGACATGAAGTATTACCATCTCTTTGCGACTCTCCGGCAGCAATTTTGAAGGCTGAGTGCTTCCCAATGGAATAAATTTCTTTCGCTTTTAAGGAAAAGGCATCAGCTTCGTTTTTCTATGTTGAAAGTGTAAGTGCGTTTTGGGAAAAAACAGAATTGCTATGGTGAATTGTTAAGAAAGAACTATCCACTTTTTAACACAAAGGACGCTGATGATAGTACAATGTCGCAATTAATGATTACAAAAAATATATCTTAAACAAATGTTTGTGAACAAACTCGACCCTTAAAAAAACCTCCAATCCTCACAAAAAGTTAATGTCATGGTATTATCATTAACAACCAATGTTATCGTATTGCACTGGATTCTACATTCACTGTTTTAATATTTTGTGCGTGATACATTTATGGTATGATCATATACGCCTACATTTGGTATATGTTCTTAGTATTTGAGCAGTATATTATTTTATACTGTGGTACTTTGTTCTCATACCATATTATTCTTTTACGTCCCATGGTATTTATTTCCAACCTTGAATTGGTACTATGGTATTTATTACTCAGTCATTATTGCCAAGAGGCACGTGTAATATACTTCCCTTTCAAAAAAGTAACTGTATGGTAAGCAGTGGTCTACGATCGTTTTACGTGTACGGTTTTCATGATGAGAATTTCACATAAGCAGCTGGCAGAAATCAGCGATTATGATGTCGCATTTTATTTTCGCCGTTTCAAAAAAAAAAAAACAGCTTAAAATGTGAAGAGTTTTATTGCGGGTTTTGACATGTGTTTTGATAAAAAAAGTTTCCTTCAGTTGTTGCCATTGAAACACTTATTTTGCTAAGTTGTATTATAATTGGTTTGACGCACGTGGCTATTAAACGGTTACAGTGTTTTCTTCACTGAACCAAAGCAGATACATGTCATGCATGGTACATTAAATGTAATTACGATGTCTAATTGCAGTGCTGTGTCATTACGATACTATGGTAAACATTACGTAAAATATTACTGAAAGTAAGCTTATAATACCATATAGTAAATAGGCATATTTGAAAACGTGTTATTACTATGGTACAATGGAAAAAGTGGCCAAATGACAGCGGTAGTGGAATTACTATGCTGTTGCTTTGATGATAATACCGTATAGTAGTATCTTGTAAGGGAAGATATGATTACAAAAATTTAAATTGGTTTATTATTATGACTGGGAAAAAACCATACGGATTTTAAAGATATCTCATTAAAAATGGGGGGAAATTGTTCAATTAAACCAAATAATATTAACATCAATTTTTTTTAACATAACTCATATTTTACAAGTCAGCTACAGCATGTAGACTATATATGTATTTAGGTAAATATACGGTGATTTAGATAAAAACGCCGTTGTCCTAAGTGTCGCTTTTTCTACAGGACACTGGAGTTATTTCTGCTCAGTGCGGTGCACTGGAGCATCGTGAACGCGCCCGCCCTCTCGGCGGTGGAAACTTACCGTGAGTTTGCGCGCACATTCCTCCGCCGAACTGCTGAGGACGCACCGCAGCGATGGACTGATGGACGCGCCGCGGAAGGTATTCGCCATATCCTCACACTTTCTCATTTCTTGTGGTGAAACTGTGCACCATCTCACACTGCTCTGGCCGCAGACTTTTTACAGAAGCATTTACAAATGTATCAAATACCACCGCACACCCAATAAAGTGATGATTAAGAAAACTTAACAAAACACAATAATTCCCTTGGTCATTTCAGTTTTCTTAGTAGTAAGACTATAATCGTTATCTTTGTTCTAGTAGGTCTAAATAAGTTCTGATGTAATACAATAAATATATAAAAATTATATTCAAATATTTTATGGTGAGAAACATGATCAAATATCACAAGTTTGTGCAAAACGAAACATGCTTTAAAATAAACGCCTATGTGGATGAACTCACCGCTTTGTAGGATTAGAGCCCCGCTGAGCAGAATCCACGCGCCCATGCTTACGGCGGGACAAAGGCGCGCGCCGCCCTGCCACCTTTCCATTTATACAAACGCGACACCGGCAGCTGTAAAGTCAAGTTCAAGTACAAGGCGCAAATTCAGCATAGTGGCGCAACAAACATCGTGGATGATAGTTTTACGGCGCTACTGTGTTTCTTGTCTCTGAAAAAGTTTACTGCAACTCTGTCCCCTCACCTGACGAAGAGACGTCTCAGGGCTGGCCCTTATCCAGAGCCGTGACAGAGAGGTCTTTCATGCTTATTGAACAGACTCCACCTTACTAAATACTCAGAGCGGGACTTTTCCATTTCTGTCCTACTACGCAACCACCCGAAAACGGGAAAGGAGGCCGTTTAAGTCTCCTACGGACTTCTCGTTTGCTGGAATTACTGATCTATAAAGGGGAACATTTATTCAACAATGTGGGATGGTTTTCTTAGTTTTATTTAGTGATATGTACTGTAGGATGTTGATGTTTGTTCAGTTTATAACTAATTCTATCACAACACTAGATAGTAGGCATTGCTTCATTCAGGGAGATTCACCTCAGTAAATCAGACTGTATGTGAAGAATAAAGAATTGCATGTTATATTACTTCCACCAGCCCTCTGTATAACAAGATTCAGAGGTCAAATTTTATCACAGGAAACAGTTATCGGTATGATAACCTTGAGAACACAGTGCAGCTAGCTGACCCTAAAGGGCCATCTGGGAATTACAGTATGTAGGATGTAGGCCTTCTCTTACAGCGGGATATCGCTACAGCGAATCGCGTTTGATTGTACCAGAGGAAGGCAGCCCTGATCCAGGTGTGCTGGGATCCAGCAGGTTTTCCATCCTACCTGCTCTCTGATGAACCACACCTGATCTCAGGCAGGTAGTAACTCATCAGGTGGGATGGAAAACCTGCTGGGTCCCGGCACCCCAGGATCAGGGTTGCCTACACCTGGTTCATGCAGTTATGCAATTTAACTGTGCGTTGTAAAAAACTTCACTTGACATCAAAATGCAAAATATTACAATCCATTATTTTAAAATGATTTGACATATTCTTTTTGGGTAGATTCAAATAAGAATTAAGACAAACTAAAGGTCATTACTGTACATGCATCATTTAGACTGCAGAACCACCCCACCCCCCCTTCCCCCCCGGCTGGAGCCAAAAGAAAGATGCAGACCATACTGCATAGTATGAGAAAGTTTTTATTAACTGTTCTCCTCTTTTGACAAATGGAATGAATCCGTTGGTAAGTTGCTTATACCGTCCAGCTGTAAATTAAGCTACAGTCGTGACGAGGTGGTACAGAACCAGTCATGGAACAATCCTCTCCATGGCCCGCGAGCGCGAAAGAGCTCCCCCTGGTGGAGGCTTGAAGGCTGGCGTTAGAGCGCGCATCTTCGGACTTCCTGCTCCGAGACCAAACGTCAGAGCCACAGGAGAGGAGTCCATGAGGAGCTTTAAGGTATAACTACAGTCCCAGGTGAAAACACACAACTTTTTTGTTTGTTTTGTACAATAGCCTATTGCATTAAAACCATGCACATCACATAAAAAACTGAATTCACGTGGTCAGGAAAAAAGAGGAGAACCTGCTGTAATAGCTACTTTATTTGCCAGCTGATTTATACCAAATACTGTTTTACTTTTACCACTTGGGCTCCATTGGGCCTGAACTTTTCCTTATTTCAACTTTATGCATGGAAAATAAGCAACAAAGGTGGTGATGGTAAACGTAAAGGAAAATATATTCATATTTATTTCATAATATATATTTACACATATATATTCATATATGTCTGACAATGTAAAGAAAATAATTCCCATAACTGTTGCATTTAAAGTTCAATATAGACCTTTATTATAACAAAATAGGCAGTTTACTGAGGGTTAAATATATGTTAAAATCTCAGTGTACAATAAATTCTCATGGTTTTTGCATTGCTGTTTTGCATCCTACTTTATTATTCTATATATCAGCTTTTAAAACAACCATTACGTTTCTGTGTGACTACATCAAAGGAACCCTTAAGAGCACCTAAACACGGTGGAAACCGCCGATGTCGCCTCGTGACGTTAGCAGGTAATGATAAGATACTGTTGCCTGTCAGGACCCAGTAACAGCCTGACACTGACGTCTTGCCTGCATTTTACCAACTTCATGCCAATTAACGACCAAAAGAAAAAACAAGAACAGAACAGATGCCAGATCTCTGTAGACAAGCAAATGCATACGGATCAAGACCAGGAAGAAGAAATTTTAAAAAAAGCTACACGTTAAAGCAATTCTGACAAAGCTTTAAAAAAGGAACAGCAACAAAAGAATAAAATTACAAGAAAACAGGATTGTTCAGAAGTGTTAAAGCTATAATGTGCAAAGTTTTGCGTTATGTATTTTATTCTATATTATTACGAAAACAAAGCTTAAAAAAAAAACATACAATGTACTCGTTTTTGTTTTTTTGCAGAAAGTCACCGCCCTTAAACATTAAGGAAGTGCACCATAAGCCTCTCCCCTTTGTAGATGCCGGCCAGGAAATACCCTCGGCACCTTAGCAAGAAACAGGGATGGTCCAAACCGGAGCTCCGAACGCCAGTCTTCAAGAGATATTTAGCGGGCAGGTCAGAAAACCGGGCCATGATTAAATTTCACGATGCCACGGACATGTGAGAAAGACGGATTCTGAAGCTCGGCTTAGCGTACCATCTAACAGAACAGACCGGCGCAGGTCGGCTAAAAAAATAAATTAAAATCATTAGAAATGTAAAAAAAACAAAACCCGAAACAAATAAGAACCAGTTAGTGTGTAAGCCTGTTCACAACTTCTCCTTGGCTGGTACCCATATGTAGGGGCCAGACTGCTCCTCGATGATCTGCTTCACCTGGGTGTAAATCTCCTCCAGGGAAATCCCTTGTATGATGGCTGAAACAGAGATACCAAGCGGTGCTGACCAAGTACGCCGGATGACAGAAAACCCTCTTTAATCATACACTGAATGACGAGGACTTCTGCAAGACACGCTGACAGAGTGAATATAATGGTCCTGGTCTGGATCCTCTGTAACACTCGTTTCAGTCTTAGGTATGAAAGCAGTATTCTGCATAAATAAGTACTCTGAGGTTACTGTCTGCTGGAGCAATCAAATACCTGGACAATTAAAGCAATGATTACACCAAGATGTGCGATATCTGCAAGGCGGCGGGGAACTGAATGTTTTTTTAATGACTTGACTGTTGGGGACGGTGTGTTATATCAGCACTCAGCACACTGACTAGGACGACCTAGCAGACATTCCGGAAAGCAGAATGCGAAGGCGGACTTGTAGCAGAGGCGGAGCCTGACCTGATACTATGTGGGGGGGGGGGGGGGGGGGGGGTACAAAAAACCTAATGATTTTACTGGGGGGGCAACGGGATAATATTTTGCCAACCCAGGGGTGGGGGGGGGGTCCCTTGGTGCATTTCGCTTGGTGGTGTCTGGAATGGGCAGCTCTGGTTTACAGAATTAAATGTGCCAGATTTCATTTTTTGGACAGGGGTGACAACTGGGATGGCCACATATTTACTGGGGAGGCCATGGCCACCCCTTAGATGTAGGGGGGGCAGGCCTGTGCTGGAAAATGGCCTCTCACTCACCTGTGAAATGCTCGGTGAACTCCTGCTCCAGTCTGACGGCCCGTTCGAAGGTCTTCCTGCCTTGCTCCTCCGTCATCCGCTTGTTCATCTCCCTGGATGGAGACAGGGCAGGGAAACGTTAGCTGTGTGTCTGACACTGTGTTCATGCTGCTCTCCATTCACTCACGCCACCACGGCGACATTATCAGCACTTATCAGCAGCGGCTGCTGGCCAGAAAAATCTGATAAAAAGGGGGATAATATATTCGACAATATTATAAGTAATTTTTTTGCAAAGAAGAGGGAAAATGTGTTTTTAAATGACCATAAAATAATACTAACGAGTTATCTCAAAGTTACTTGTTTCATAATTTAAAAATTGCTTAGTGCCTCTATGGAGCAGCCGGCCCTGATACCTGGGGTAGTTACATCAGGCATAGTGGGAGTGATTAACCCAGAAAAGAGTCTGACTCACAGAATATTCTCCACAGACTTGGGTTTAATGAAAATGGCGATGGGGTACAGTTGGGCAGTCTGCAGCCGCTTGATGGCGTTGCCGGAAACATCCAGAATGCAGTGCTTCCCCTGAGAACAAAAAATAAATGAAACACAAAGCGCAGCGATGACACATTTCCATAATAGGTACAGCGATGTATACATGCATGCCATCCATCGTAAGCGTTACAAATGAGGTTTTATCATGCGTCTGTTTGTCGGCGTACTCAGTGGTGGAGGAAGTACTCGAACAATACACTTAAGTAAAAGTAGAAACAGACAGGTAAAAATGTACTCTAGTAAAAGCTGAAGTACCCCATTGGCCTTTGTACTTAACCAAAAGTGAGTACTTGCTTGTAAATATACTTAAAGTATTAAAGTAAAAGTACTTGAACTCATAGTCCTTGATGTGACTTGTCACAACATTATCGACACACTATTTACGATTCACCGATAAGTCAGCCTGAGCACGAACATCCGAGGATCCCTGTCATTCCAGAGCCACCTTCCGTAATGAATCTAATGTATCAAGAAGGTGTTGCATGTAGTACAAACTATATAGCAACCAGAAAAAGACGTCACGCCCAAGGATTTCATCTTGCTTTTATAAAAAAAAAAAAAAGTTTCTAAGAGCCGACAGAACTCTAAACCTCTGACGCCTACTCCCTGCTTCAAGTCACGGGGCTTTACTTTGACAAGAAAAGCTTCGAAATCTCGGTATTACCTGTCCATTTACTACCTTTCCCTGTTGTCATCTGATTTTAAAAAACCGTCACTGCAAAATGCAACGCAATGCTCCGGGGAAACGCAGTGGAGTAGAAAGTATAAATGTTCGCTGTAAAATGTAGTAAAGTAAAAGTCGAAACTGTTCACGGCTAAGTCTACTTAAGCAAAGTACAAATATGTGAAAAATGTACTTAAGTACAATAACGAAGTAATTGTACTTTGTTACTTTCCACCACTGGACATACTCAGTGTTTACATACAGCACTGTACTAAGAAGGTGATGATCCATTTTCTGTGCTGTCTCCATCAAAGCCTCGTATAAGGAAGGGCAGGGTCAGGTCAGGACCTGCAAACGGCTCGATGAGCTGTGGAAGACTCACCTTCACTGCCACCTCCCTCACCGACTGAATGCTGGTGCCGTACAGGTGGTTGTTGTACTGGCCAGCCTCGATAAACTTGTGGTCCTGAATGTCCTTCTCCATCTGCTCTCGCGACGTGACAAAATGATAGTCCCTGCCGTCCACCTCGTAGTCACGCTTCGGCCTGGTGGTGTCTGGAATGGGCAAGGTTGGTCAGAACTGGACACTGAAGTCAGATGTGATGCGATAATGACATTCATAATAATTAAATAATAATAATTGACACTTTTATTAATCCCCGTGGGGAAATTTTTCTTTTGTAGAGCAAGCTGTCCGCGAAGGGCAGCCACCTGTAGCGGCGCCCAGGGAGCTGGGGGTTGAGAGTCTTGCTCAAGGACCCACAGACGTGCTGAGGCTGGGCTTGAACCAGCGACCTTGTGATTACAAGCACACGGCTTAGCCCGCTGAGCCACACGCTGCCCCAACAAAGAAAAGCTGCATTCTGCATCCTGGGCATTTTTCCCAAAACCTCCTCTCTGTCTGTTTCAGTCACTGTCTGTCTGTTTCAGTCACTGTCTGTCTGTTTCTGTGTGTCTGTCTGTCTAAACCACGAGCCTAACCTAACAGCGCAGCTCATTTTTCACCACCATAGACCTGCCCAGTGCCCAAAAAGCTGCAACCAATGACCTGCTGCACCTGTCGATCTCGCGTCCCTTCTTACTGTGACTCGTGAACAAGTCCCCAGGCTACTTAGACTCCTATCAGAAGTGCAGACTGTAGCCCTCACATGAAAGTGCTTCCCAGGAGACGTACCTACACGTGCTTGACGGCGTGACACACTGCACTACAGCATGTGTGTCCCCTTCCAGGGTCTGACTGTCACACACACTGCACACATAAGAGCACTGCACTTCCAACACAATAGTTATGGGTTCGAATCCCAGCGAGCACACATAAACATAAATTACAACCCTTCCCTCTACTGTAAGTCCCTTGGATAAAAGCGCCAGATGAATGCACGTGTGATGTCATACTCACGAGGCACACAGGACCCGAATTTGTCAGGAAACTCCGAGATCAAGTCGTCGTTGATTCTGTCTTTCATAGGTCCCAGGACTATCACTGGACGAGTGTAGTTCACTGGAAGACAACGAAAACATTGAAGTTTATGTAACGGTTAAAATAGTCTTAAACCATTTAAGCTTTTAAACCAAACGCTGCAGCAGTTTACAGTTCAATTTAAGCCACATCCGCATGCCAACATGAGTTCAGTTTATCCGGGCAGAGACTGAGCTGTTAGCCGAGTCCTGATCTCACCTTCTCGCTGACAGACGGCCTCGTACGTCAGGACGTACTCTTCCACTCCACCTGGCAGACGAGTGAGCACAGGAGCTCGTTACAAAAGTGAGAAGTGTGTCTCATTTTGGAGTGGGCCAGTGCAATGTTTACTAGTGAGAATACCTTCTGTTGTGTCACTATCATGTGTGTCTCACAAAGGTCGATACGTTATTTCGAGGCTTTCCACCAGGGAGGTAAAGTCAATCTGAGCAAACAGCCTAATTAAAAACTGCTCCAAAGGCATTTTACTTTCTTAAAAATGTCCATAAATAGTGTCATCAACAGCCTGACCTTGGAAATATACTGAGGTGTGCCATGCATCTCTTCCAAGCCTTTTATTAAATCAGTGCATGGTCTTACATCAGAGAATACAAACACAGTCTACGTGTTTTGTTCCTTAAGACATATCACAGAAAATGCAGACAAATTAAGTGACTGGACCCACATCTCAGCTTTATATGGGGCTCCTGCCTGTAAGCATTTGGTTTTTAAGGCAGCACACACGGTAAAGCACAGTAACAAAGGACTGACAACGAGGTAAAAGGACAGGATTCATGGGAAGGCGAGAGGGCAGTAAAATGGTGCACACACTTACGGTAACTACTTTCACTATCACTGGCATTAGAGGTTACATGCTCTGAAATGATAACAAAAACAGCATGAGCACAGACACAGGAAGCAGTTTGCAGGTCACAGCCGATGCGTGCAAAATAAAAGACACCAGCAGGGGTTGCCAGTGAGCGCTTGTGGAAAACGCTTGTGCTTTATTCACCAGCGACAGTGAGTAAAGCACAAGCGTCAGCCATTCTAAACCCGCTGAACACCAGGTTAAATTTAGATTGGTCCTTGAATGAAATATAATACAGATCTTTGCTGTAGCTTCATGAATTCTGAATATATTTTGGAAAAGAAAGTGCAGCTAATGCATTAAAAATGTATTAGGGTGAATATGGGATCGTTTCAGTTATAGTCTATGGGAATTGCTCTAAATAAATAAGACTAAGAAGTGACCTTATTTTGATTTAAAAAGGTCACGCAGCTGCCCCTCAGTTATTCCGAAGCAAGGCTACAGAAGTGACCACAGAACCCTTTAGCTGTTAATGCCTAAGCAACAGTAACCTGCACGTTAACAGGGACCCAAGCCAGACAATGGCACAGGGTTTCAGTGAGGAGACGCCATTCCAGAAACAGCGTATTTACTCTCTGACTGCATTTCCTGATAAGCTGCTCAGTTTAGTAATTTAAAACCATTTAAAAATGGCCAGGCGGGGCAGAATCCACGCGTTATGCGTGTCGCCGTTTAGATGGTGAACTTTAATTCCCTGATTGAACCCCAGGTTATAGATGTCACACAGTGCATTGCATGATACTGCAGTTACTGAGTGTGCTTTGTGTGGCATCACACTGCAGTGTTTCTGTCACTATAACTGCCAGCAGTGTTACCAGAAAATGTTGCCAGTCTCTTCAGTCGCACCCAAGATGCTGTAAAAACGGAACCCCCCCCTAACACCAGACCAACGACACAGCAGCAGCTATCAGGAGGAGGGAGAGCTTGAGAACCAGGAACCCCAAGAGTGAGCTGCCGTGTCTTATGAAGGACACCGCAGGGAAATGATGACCTGATGTACTACAGATGGAGTGCACCAGATGGATGGGAGGTTAAAGCCCCTTCAACGAAGAAGAAATAAAAAAAACCAAAAAACCAAAGATGATGACGAGGGCGGGAATGGGGCAGACCGGGGCCGAAGGGGCGCTGCGGAGGGCAGAGTGACTTACTCAGGCCTTTCGATCCCATGTCGTCTGGGATCTCCTGTGAGGGATGGGCGCCATGAGCAAGCGAGCAGGAGAAACAACCACAGAAGAATCATCGTTACAGCAGGATACTAGGGGACTGCACCGCTGGAGCGGACCGTGAGGCTGAGGGGCCGGGTACCAACACACAGCCCCCCCAACCTGGGGAGCCCAGGCCCTGACCGGGCGACGCGGAAGCTGGGCCTGAACCTCGGGGGCTGACCACTCCTACGTCTGACCAGGCTACTTACGGTCAAGGTCACTGGTTTCCTGCTCGCTCGGGTCCTTGTTCTTGTAGAAAGGGAACTTTCGGGAAAAGAGGTTCTTTTTACGCTTTTCATTGATTGACTGCTGAGGAAGAGAAGGGGGGGCGAAACACAAAGGGGGGAGGGGATCTAAAACGACGTGAACGAAAAAGCAGAGGCCCAGAGACCCCGTCACTGACAGTGTGAGCACCGGAAATGCACAGGTGTGACTAACGCTGCCAGCACACTGCCAGCACACTGCCTGCACACTGCCAGTACACTGCCAGCACACTGCCTGCACGAGGAACATGGCAGTGGCACTGCAGCCAATTTTGAGTACCCAGATAAAAAAAAAATGTTTATTGTATTTTAACGCTCATGGGAGTTTTATGGACACAAAGATGTTCTGAGGGCAGAACGAAAAATAATGGTGGGTCCAAACAATTAGTGGAGGTGGGTCTAACCAATCAGATGTCTTGGCCCCACCTCCTCTCGTTGCCTGGACCCGCCTCCTCTACAATCTGATTGGTTATCTCTCTGAACCCGTCATTTTTTGTTCTGCCCTCAGAACATTTTTGTGTAAGTAAAACTCCTGTGAGTGCAGGCTAACGCAGACACTGGGGTCTTTTAAAATGTTTCGGTCAAAAATGCTCAAAATGTCAGTGATGTATAGAATAAACCTTGACACCCCAAAATCAAAACTTTAGAATGAGCAGGAAAAATGAAATGAAAAACGAAAGAAAAAAAACACGAAGGAGAGAAGACCACAGCCAAGAAGAGGTGGAGCGAGCAAGGGGGGCGGGGAGGGGGGGTTGTCAGTCAGGAGGCTGTCTCCAGGACAGAGCATTATGGGATGCCGGCTACCTACATCATTCATGCACAGCTCTTAAGGAGTTACTTACTTCGAATGCAAAGTTGAACGGGGGTGGATTTTGTGTCCAATAAAAAAAAAATTCAAGTTTTTTGAATGGTGCATTAAGGACATCCAAAAAACTATCCAAATCTGATTAACCCCCCCCCCCCCACTCAAAAGCGTCTGCAAGCGTCTGAGAATTGTGAGAAACCAAGAGGGACATGCCAGACGTTCCAGAGCGGACAGGCATGACTTGCAGAGGCGCATGTTAAGCTGCGCCGGGCGTCAGTCTCCTACACACCCAGCTCTAAAAGGTTCATTGACATGGGCGAGAACTGACATCCACGCCTGACGGAGTGAGGAAAAAGCGCCGCTGAGATTCAGAACAAGCAGCAAGACTGCACCTCCGCCCGGGGGCTTAATGGGCTTTCAGCAGCCCCTGCTTCTAGTAGCAGCTTATGCAGATACCTTAAGAGCACCTTGAAAATGGCCTGAAGGGCTGCTGCCTTGAGCAGCTTTTAAGCAGAGCTGGCATGAAAGGGGCCCTGCGCAGCCATCAACCCGGATTAACGTCGGCGACCGTCACACCGCAGAGACTGCGCAGACGCAGGAACATCTGGCAGGCGGCCGGATGCCGGGAACATGCTCACAGAATGAACGGCGCAGGCAGGAGGAGACGGGGTCAGAAAGGAGGAGCGGGAGAAAGCAGAGAGGAGACGGAGGAGTGCGGATAAAGAGCAGTCCGGGATCAATGGCAAGCACGGCTGCCCTTCGACGTGTGGGACAGCCACGGGGAGGCCGGGGGCCTCACTGCGCACTGACAAGCTGCAGTTAGCGTTACAGATTAGCACGTTCAGTGCTGTCACATGACTGGAAGAGGAGGCGTAGATTAACTACAATGAGCAGTGGCATCCTTAGGTATAACATCTGGAGAAGGACATACAGCATTTTCTATTTAAACCAAAAACACATCTCTATACACTTCTTACGCACGAAGGACCGGCATCGCAAATGTCAGTACTAGGTACCTGTAAACTGTAGCTGCATTAAGTTAGTACAAAACAAGAGACGTCAAAAGACTATTACACTACAGTTTGTGCTATTCTCTGATACCCCACCCTGCAACCGGAGCAGAAGAATTTCACTTTGTTCTTCAGAACAAGTAACAATATAACATGAAACTTGAATTTAAAAGTTTTTTTTTTTTGAATATACAGCCTCTTACAAGTTACAATGGGGTTAAATTCCAACAAACCGATCGTAAGTCGAAAATATCGGAAGGCGAAAATGCATTTTAATACAGTTCACCTAACCTAACAAACATCAAAGCCTAGCCCACTTTAATTAAACATGCTCAGAACACTTACATTAGTCTATAGTTGGTGAAAATCATTAACACAAAGTCTATTTTATGATAAATTGTTGAATATCTCATGTAATTTATTGAATAATGTACTCAAAGTGAAAAACCTTTTCCCAACGTAAAGTCATGGACCCTCATAAGCCAGGGATCACAGAGTATGAGAGTCTGACATTGAGCCATATTTCACATTTATATAACAGCACCCCACTATATCACCACCGCCCAAGCCGTTAAGCAAAGAATGTGCTTCAGCTTCTCCAAAGCAGCGAGCTTCCCTGCACCTTGGTTCTTGGAGCACCCTGCCGAACGCCATCTGCCTGACTTGAAGCGCGGACGCCGAGCACAAAGCTGGGAAGAGGGCTGACAAGCACGCTTACCCATTTGTCCCGAGACTTGGAGTTGAATTTCACCGTCTTTAACCTGGCCCTCTCTTTCTTCTCCATTCTGCAGGGGGAAAGACGAGGCCGTGAATGGAATCTGCTGAAGAGGGCTGCTCACTAATTACACGTTTATTGCACGTATGAAGGTAGGTATCAGGGATGTGTGAGGTGCCCTGTGCTGAGGTGCAGGGAATTATTGGGAATAAGTGGGTGACCTGACAAAGCCCGGATTCAGACCCCAGCCCTGAGAGCACCAGTGTCCAGTTTATTCCCATACAAATTCCAATGGGAACATGGGAGAAGTGCTTAGGTGCCAACAGGCGTGACAGAATGTTGCAAACAGCTAACAAACCACTATCAAGGTTTTATGAAATATCACTGCTAAACAGTACTGAACATGAAAAAACACTTTTGAGAGAACCTTGAGGGGAAATAGCAATCGTTTAAAATATTAATCTTCTAATAACTGTTGGTGTTTTCTTGGTAGATTTTAGTTTTGGTTTACAGTCTTGTAATTTTATAAAGAAGTTCAATTGAATTCTATTTGTATAACATTACATTGTTACATTGTACATTACATTTCGCTTACAGGGTAGATGAGTTGTAAATTCAGAGAAACCCTTTTCACGCCACCGTTGTGCTGAGCTGTTACTTTTGCACATGGGGCCGTCCTGTTAGCTTTAATGGGTCTGGCCAGTGAGTTGGTTAATCGTTTTGGTTTATTGTTTATCAGAACACAGACGGGTTTAAAAACAGATCCCTTTCCAGTAGGGCAGCTACTTGTGCCGCGTTCCGCAATACAGACTCAACGAAGTGTAGCTTCTGGATACCAACCTCCGCTTGCTAGGAATGACACCGACCTCCTCCACCTCCCCGTCGGGGGTCACCTGCCGCGCCTGCCACCACTCGTCATCGGAGGCGTTCACCACATGGAGGATGTCCCCGAATCTGAAGCTGAGGCCCTGACTGGGAAGACCGGAGTCTTTCGTCCTGTCGTAGTCAAACAAGGCTCTGGAGGAAGAAGCCCAGAGAGACACACAGAGGCAGTGCTGTCAGTGAGGCTGCCGGGTTAAGAGGCAATGCTGTCAGTGAGGCAGCCGGGTTAAGAGGCAATGCTGTCAGTGAGGCAGCCGGGTTAAGAGGCAAGGATGCACTCAGGTCACATGAGCAGACCCAGACAGAAAGACACAGACATCGGTGAAGCTATGACACACTGTGCGCCCCAACTCCACTCCCCAAACCCCAAGAAGGATGCTGACGTTTGTGTCTGCATTTCAGGAAAGACCTGGAACGAAGACACCCATGACATGCAAGGTTCCTACATCGCTATTATAAAAACTAACAAAAAAATAACACAGAAAGAGCAAAACTACAAAAACTAAGCTCGTGCAATTCAGGGTCGCTGGAGGAGGGGAAGATGGCAACAGAAGTCAATTGCTAAAGAAAAGAAACAAAAAAAGCTTATATAAACATCAGAGTCGGGGGGCAGTAAACCATGGGCCGATAATAAAAAAAAGCTTATATAAACATCAGAGTCGGGGGGCAATAAACCACGGGGCGATTATATTCCCTGGGGTCATAAAAATGCTGCTTTCTTTGTAAATGAATTAAAAATGACGCCACCCCAGGATCATTAGATGAGTACTTAAGCCCACATAATTTACTGTGTA
The DNA here is from genome assembly GCA_026770805.1 of Boulengeromyrus knoepffleri. Lineage (NCBI taxonomy): Eukaryota > Metazoa > Chordata > Actinopteri > Osteoglossiformes > Mormyridae > Boulengeromyrus > Boulengeromyrus knoepffleri. The sequence goes on from JABJVO010000034.1 coordinate 2,548,368, forward strand.
TTGACTAAATAGCGCCCCCTAGAGGACGTAACCCCACCTCACAGCCATCACTGGTCGGAGAGATTCCTCCCCAGTGCTAGCCGACCTCAGTCTCTTCAGCGCTCTGCTAATCACGGAGGTTTTCTTTAGTTTTTTTTAAATTATAGAGATCTTCCCGTCACCTCTTAAGAGTCTATACCTTCAGCTCCCTTCCTGAGCAATTACCTATCTGTGATGACTTCCAGAAGTTAAAAACAAGCTTTCAATCACAGGATCACAGCTCTTACTTTTAACCAGAAATGCGCTGTTTTTCATACAGCGTAGAGATAACTTTTGAAATGCTGCTGTAAAACTTAAATTTTCAACAAGGTTAAGGTCTCAAGATCTCAGCGGTAGTTCGAAGGAGACATGACATGTGACGTTATACGAGTTCCTCTTGTCTTCTTATCGTCTGCCTGAATGTGGGGGTGCAAATCACTGTACTGAATGAACGGGAATATACTCTGAATACATTAAAACATCTCACAGTACACGACACTGATATGTCTCTGGGCTTTCCAAAGTAGAATTACTAGAATCACCACCTGCTGTGTCAAACCGTGCCCCCCCCGGGTTTGAGCACTCCACCAGCACCCTTCCAGAAGAAGGACACTCAGAGAGGACCACAAGGTAAAATGAAGGTCCAGCACAATCCTCCTCATTCTGGACAGAAGTGGGGGTTCTGCTCACAGTTGTCTAGGAGCTCTATGTGCAGAAGATACGAGCACCAGCAGTCCAGCGATATCTTCTACACAGTGATATGACTGGTGTGTGGAGTCTGGTAGAAGAAAACAGTTCCTACATTAAACTGCTCACTACAAAGTCTGTGGATTATCATGAGTAACCGGGTCATGATTTCCGGTAAGAGACAATGCTGTTGAATTTTTCAAATGAATGTTTTGGAGCTTTATACACCACAGAAATAATGCCATTTAGTCCCATTATACTCGAGAGAAGATCGACATTTCTAGGGCTGATATCTCCAAAACTAGATAACTTCCAAAAGAACAACCTAGATGGACAGACAGCACTGAAACCCCTCTAAAACGAAACTGAAGTTTTTTGTTTCTCATTTGTACGACAGCAGGTACACAGGAATGCGGTTTCCCCCCCATTTTGCTGTCCTTTCTTCAGACACACACACATACAGAGGTGAGAGCGACGCCTGGGTTCTGGGGACAGGGTCAGCTGCCCCCCGGCCCCCCAGTGACACTGAGAATAAGTAGCCAAACTGATGACTTCAGGATTTCCTAAGTATCCATCACTAGAAAGCCTGGAATAGTTCAATGACTCAGTTTAGCCTTAATCGCTTCAAAGTCCACCAGCTCTTGGACTAATCACATTAGGTGATACTTTGTGGGATTGCTCACTGTACCTTCATATCAGGATTTATGTGGCAGATATTTTTGGAGCACATTTGAACCAGATTAAAACGGGCAATCCGACTATCTGTGAAATTAACAGAACCCAAAAAAAAGTACATTTCAAAGGACAAATATATTTTCGCTAGGCTTTGCAGTGATTATGAGCCAGTGATATTAAATGCCAATAGCAGTCTCTGACACCAAGAGCTGAAGTATCTGTTGTAAATGCAACATTGCTTTGCAACTTATAAAATCCATATATTTATGCCCTGGAATTTAACTGGCTACTTTGATGTTTTTTTACCTTTTTTTTTTTTATTCCAAAGTGCACATCGTTGAGAAAGTAGAGTCACATAGTCGGTGGAGCAACTGGGGGTTAAGGATCTTACTCAAGGGTCCAACGATGACATCACTATTCTCATCCAGGGATTTGAACCAGCGACCATGCGATCACAGGAACGATGCTGTAATCCACCGAGCCACACATCGCTCCCACATCCCATTTACCACATCGCTCCCACATCCCATTTACCACACATCACTCCCACATCCCTTTCACCACACATCGCTCCCACATCCCATTTACCACACGTCGCTCCCACATCCCGTTTATCACACGTCGCTCCCACATCCCTTTCACCACACATCGCTCCCACATCCCTTTCACCACACATCCCTTTAAACACATGAGTTAACTTCCAATTATTAAGACGCAAATATAAAGCATCCCAATAAATTTAAAGAGGCCACGTCAGGTGTACAACTGATGTCACCAGTCGCATAAAGGTCACTATGGCACCTTCGGGCAGGTCGCCGACAGCTCGCTGCTCTTCTAGGGGGGAGCGCAACACCTCGGGGGCGCGATTTGGAGGTGCACAACAGGCTGCACTCAGCGGTCGCCCTTAATGAAACACCTGGGTTGCTCTAAGAATGTGCCGGAATGATCGCACCCTCGGGGGGGTTAACATGGCTCCGGGGACACCCCCATTCTCTGTTCCCATTTCCCTCCCCTGTGGAGAGGCTACGTCTGAAGCCCTAATATGTCAGCAGCTGTCTGTCTATTACAGACCCTTCAAAAACTGACAATGCGTCCGTGAGCTCCGGAGTGGAACACAGCTCACTATTACAGAGTGCACTGTCTCCAGTATCTTAGCTAACTGCCCTTATAATGACTGTATAATAATCTATATTCATTTGAAGGATACAGCAGAAATTGGCCAAAAAAGGTCACGTGACCGATAGCTACTTCCTTGGTGCGCTGCTTGCTGGAATCTGTTGCTAGGCAGATTTCCTAACTGCTGCATAAAAACACCTATTGCGCCCTTTCCATGTGCATCCTGTAAAGCTGTCAGGTTAAACTGGCGCCCCCTTCAGGCAGCCCTACACAAGAGAAATCCCCAGCAGGGTACATCCATTGTTCTCCTGAGTAGCAGGGAGTTCTGTTTGGTTTTGCCATCCACATGTTAAGGTTAACAACTGCCCACAGAAGGTCCTCCCTTCACTGTTTGGGCTCTTTGGGTCCCCCCGGGTCCGGCCCGAAAGGCGCGCGCAGGTGACCCGGTCCAAAAGGCCCGCATGGGCATCTCCTCTCACCGTTAGACTGTTCTCAGGTCAGACAGTCATTCTCTAACCATGGTGTCAGTTTACTGCGGCAGTGGGTAATGGAAGCTGGGGAATCAGCAGGATTTCACAGGGACAGCCAGAGAGGGGGGGGCGGCGGGTCTCTTTAGAGAAACACAAGT
>JABJVO010000034.1:2569097-2598011 GCA_026770805.1 Boulengeromyrus knoepffleri
GGCGGGCACTCAAGGGGGGTGGGCACTCACCAGGGGCGGGCACTCAATGGGGGTGGGCACTCAATGGGGGTGGGCACTCACCAGGGGCAGGCACTCACCAGGGGTGGGCACTCACCAGGGGCAGGCACTCACCGGAGACGGCCATCCTGAGCGGCTGCACCGCCGGGGATGATTTTGGTGATGAAGATGCTAGGATCATCGCCGATGTGGGGGTTATCCGTACCTCCCGCGATGCTGAAGCCCAGGCCCGAATTGCCCTGTTAGCAAAGATGGCCGCATGCCATGCACAATCGCGCATGTCAGCGAGGGAAACACCTGTTCAGCAAACTGGCACATTAATACAAATGTGTAGCAAATGCAAAAATTCCTGCAGGAAAGACAAAGGCAAGTACAGGAAGAGAGATGCATCTCCAATCTGGACTAAAATCTGTTCAGCCCCTTTAGCAAAGGGGAAGAGTCACTCCGGAAGATTCCCTTCTGAGGTTCCCCGGTGATAGAACGGGCTGCAGAATCACGTCCAGCCATCAGACTCCCTGACCACCTTCAAGAAACACTTCAAGACCCATCTGATCCAGAAATACCTCTACTAGCCTGATGCATCTCCGTGTTCCATGAATGTTCCTGATGTTGCAGTTTATTCTCATTGAATATTAGTCTTATTAGGTCCTTGTTGCCTCCTCCTCCAATACTGCTTACACTTGTAACTGGACATTGATCGACCAGCCAGACTCATGCCCAGTCGACTTCCTGACAGCACGTATGCTTGTAATGTTTGTACGTCAATTTGGACAGAAGTGTATGCTAAATTTACGCAAATGTTAAAAATCATTTTAAAAATGATGTTCGAAACCTCAGTATATACAATGTGCATGAGATCCAGCTCAGTTATCCAGGTATAGTTAGAGATATGTATAACTGTTTACATTATAAAGGAGGCAGCTTTAAATTAAGGCTAACATTGACACAGGATGCTGACACATACTGTATAAGTATGTCCAGATAAGGCAGAAAGATACCAGCCATGTCAGAAATTACAGCCTAGATCCTTTTAGTGATATTATGTAGCGGAAATGAAACGGCGTACCACAGAAAGGCAGGCTTTGCTCTCCAAAAAAAAACAAAGTACACCAGCAAATAGGGGGGAATTAAGAAGGAAAGACGCTATTAATAATGTGCACTAGAGAGCTGAATAAGGTCAGAGCAGAACAGCGAGGCGGCCGGCGGGCACCGCTGCTCACAGACAGGCTCCGGCAGCACCTCACCATCAGCTGGCAAACGGGACCATGCCCACTCTGCTCTCGCCATAGCGAAGTTTTAAGGGGACAAACGCCGTGGACAGGCGTCGCTGACTCAGACTGGCGTATCACACAAGTCAAACCAAATCTACTAATGTTTGCATATTTCACCAGCGATGATGCAGGCGACATCATGCATGCGGGTGCTATCAACAGAGCCTGAGCCAGTGTGGGAAAATGAATGGGAAGGCACGGCAGTGCAGCGAAATCAAGGCTCATGGCAGTTTTGCTTACATAAAAATATTCTAAGGTCAGAAAGAAAAATGATTGGTTGAGAGAGACAGCCAATCAGACTGTTGAGGAGATGGATCCAAGCAACTTGAGGAGGAAGACACCTGATTGATTGGTCCCGCCTCCTCTAATTTCTTGGACCCACCTCCTCTACAATCTGATTGGTTATCAATCTGAACCAATCATTTTTCTTTCTGCACTCAGGACATTTTTGTGTAAGTGAAACTCCATGAGCAAAATCAAAAAGTAGCCTCACTGCTAAAGGCTAACTAAACCCCTCCAGTTTTATTTGGCAGATAAGGCCAGCTTTAAAGCCACCCCTTAAAATTAATTTTTTAATTAGGTACCCTGCAGAGATGCTGCATTAGCTGAAGACTCTCATACTTGCTGAGAATGGTTTTGTCTTTCTTCATGGTAATGTGTGTTCAGTTGTTGGGAGAGATTTGTTTTTACTACATTCCTCGCGCCTTAACTTATTCCATTGCTGAGCCCCTTAACACTGACAGATGTTGCAAGTTGTCCTTTGAATACAAACAACTTTCCTCTGATGTATTAAGTAGTCTGCCAAAAAGAACACATATTATACATGCGGGCATAAACTGCATTACATGGTACCTGGACCAACATGTGCCTCATGTTTAAGAGAAAACGCAACTACAAGCCTGCGAGCACTTGACTGTACTGATGTGTCTATGTTCCATAAAAATATGTGTGCGCATGCAATTATAAACTATGCACAAAAAAAGTTTGAAATATGGTTTAACAACAAAAAACACTAACTGAGAGGGCATCAATCTAAATTGTGTAACTGACAATAACGCTTTTAACAGATGGCAACAGATGTTACAGTTAGTGTATTCTCTAATCTACACCTTTGACTCACAGTCACCTAAATCAACAAATAAAGATGGTGAATTTCATTGCAGCTTTAAAAACAACTAAACTACACCAGATGGGGATCAGGATCACTTACAGAAGGATACATTTGAAGGTCCATTTAAACGATCAGAGATTTTTGCTTCAATATTCATTGGGATTTGAATTCCTTCACCACCATCTAACTTCATTTTTTCAATATGCACCAGAGAGTTACGGCACCTGTTCTCCTACCCGCTCAAGCGTGATCTCTTCATATTCAAAGTCCGCTTCGGTCCCGTTAACCTGGGGAAACAAGAGACGATGCATGAGCGACAGATGCATCTCGATGTGGCTCTGGACGCCTCTGACGACACCCTCACGCATGGCTTCGAGAGAACGGGACACGCCGACTGCGCCGCGGCTCGGAGATCCATTCAGATCCTTCGACCCTCCTTTGCCCAGTTCAGGTTTTGGCGAGACGCTACAGAGACACCATTATTATTAACAAGCTTTAGCTACAAGCAAGATCAAGGACAGAGAGGTAAGCAGGGGCAGCTCTGCCTGCTCTCTCGCCGCGGACGACACACCACACTGAGCCTCTTAGACCCTGCCTGCGTGCCTACTGAATGAGCCATGGTGACTATTACTGTTTTATTTCTGCACAACAGGCACTGCTGTCCGGAGAGACCCAGAGATCTATCATTTATTTGTTTGTTTTTACCCAATGACAAAGCTGGATGTCCTTACAGAAGGAATTCAGGTTAAGTACCTTGCTCAAGGGTATACATCATGAGCTCCACCTGGGAGCCAGACCTGCAGTCCACCCTTGAACCATCGCGTTGGCCACGGAAGGGTCTTTCCCAGCACACTGCGAGGAGGCGGCCAGATCTCCACGTCCTGGTTACGCTCGGGCACCGCGGACGACGGACGGGCTGTAAGCATCCAATCAGCCGCAGCGGCGACGTCCCCATTAAGAAGAGTGGGGAGGCTGAATGTGGCTGCGTGTCGCTTTAGCGTGACGGCGTGTCGCTTTAGCGTGACGACGCGCTCCAGGAGCTCACGCTAAGCACAGGAGTGTGGGATGCAGGAAAGTGGGTCTTGTCAGACCTGGACTGGAACGGGGCCAGCAGGGATTAACCTCAATGGTTTCAAATAGGACAAGAACAGGGTCAAGTCCCTGGCTGTTCAGGCCACGGTGCTATAATGGCTTGAAATCAGCCCAGCAGCTCCATTACCAGTCATGCCCACAGAGCTGCTATGGCGGCCTGGTTTCCATGAGCCCCCTTACCCCCGTCCCTGCCCCAGTCCCAGCCCCAGTCCCAGGTCCTGTCCCCACCAGCGGTGGCAGCGCTGGCCGTGGTGGCACTTAAAGCCCAGAGCTCCTTCTGCTCCCCATAGGGAGTAACAGACAAAGGGCGGCCGATTCAGGAGACTCGGCCAGCAGGGGGCACACAACTGGATCCTGCTGCTTTTCTAAATGCCCAAGAAATAATTGCAGTTTTAAACGCCATGATTATGTTTCCATAGCTGTTTATCTATCTCCCCTTCTTCTAACCCCTTATCCAGGACGGGGGGGTAGTGAGCCTGCAGCCTATCTCAGGGGGCAGATGGCAGGGAGAGCGTGCACACACCCAGACCTGTAACCATATCTTTGTAGCGACCGCTCATTCAGTTTTATGGGAAAAGTGCTAATGCTAACTATGAGAACCATACCCCTACCCAGCCCTTACCATAACCATAAGTAACCAATCAAAATACAGCAGAACCCTGGAACTTGAACGCCTCTTAACTTGACCAACTCGGACATCGAACGGGTCTGTTGAATTTTTTTTTTTCGACCGAAATCTTGGAATTTGACTGTTTCTGCTAAAACCTGAATGGTTCGAGATGCGTTCAACTCTACTTGACTTCGAACTTGACTTCGACCTCGACCAAATTGCAACTCAACCAGCCTTCTGGAACGAATTAAGTTTGTGTTGAGTTTTTGCATTTTTATTTTTTTGATTGTAGTCACAGATTTCTAGAAAATTTTCTAGTTTCCCCTTATGTAAGTCTGTCAAAATAATGGGTATAAATCACACTGTTGTTACACACAGACAGATACACACACACCCACACACATACACAGACAAAACTGAGATACACATAGACACACACATACACACACACAGGCATACACACACACAGAAACTGAGATACACACACAGACACACACAGATACACACACAATGACACACAGGCATACACACACACAGAAACTGAGATATACACACAGACACACAGATACACACACACACAGACACACGCACACACACACACACACAATCACACACAGGCATAGACACACACAGAAACTGAGACATACACACACAGACACACAGATACACACACACACCACAACACAGATGCCAATTACTCTGGCCAGTACAGTAGAAAACCAACACTACTAAGTAAACACAGGAGAACATGCGGACTCCACACATAGAACCAGGGGGTGGAATCGAAACCACTGTCCCGCCGCTTCAGAATCACAGCCTCTTATTTAAAAAAACGGGAAATCTGTTCAGATGAATACATGCAAATTCAATTCATAAAGCCGTATCTTCTTCTCTGTCCCAAAACTAAAAAAAAAACAGCCCTAGTGACTTACTGATAAGGCAAAGGGAACCAAAAGACGCGTGGAACCAAAGCACAGAAAGAGCCGGGCGAAAGGGGCCCGCTGCAAGGCCGCCGTGAAAAGCGGGGACATGCGGCAGGGAGGCAGGAACGTGCACATGACTGACCAGCAGAGCGGCGATGGAGGCACTCCAGGAAAAGTGCACCCTACATGCCTATGCTTCCATGTATGAAAGGAAGCCTGTTCAGTGGCCTAAACGGAATTTCCTCTATCATCAAACAGCACAAATTAGCCACTATGCTCTGAGGTGATTACAGGCGGCTGTCACTGCTGCCAGACTTGTCTCCCGCTCCTCTCTCCCTCTCCATGCGTCATCGGCCTTCAGATGCGCAGCGAAGAGAGATTTCAGGTGGTCATTAAGCTTTTTAGCAATATGTGCCACTTAACTGCAATAACAACAACTTCATCGTAGGCAAATGAGTGCTGATTCGCGGCTGAAGTGGCACATGACTCTCCCACAAAGACAACACACCCTCACATGTATATACGCTGCATTTAAAGTGCAAAAATGTATCTGGAGAGCTTCCTGAGTCCACATCAAAGACTCCCTCTTTCATCTGGCTGCCCAGAATTTAATTGCTTAGACCTTTCCGGTTAAATTGAATAAAAATAAAAAAAAAACCTTTCAGCATAATCCTATTAAGGTTCTGTCAATGAAATGAACGAGGTGGTTTCAGGCACTGGTAAGGAGGGAAGACATTTCAGTTGTGGTGCTGGGGGCTCTGCAGCCCTGTCGAACAGAACCCTGCACCATCACCTCATCAGGAGCACTCCAAGCCCACAACAATTACGTCATATCATGGACCTGAGGTCGAGGAGAGAAAAAAAAAAACAAAGAAAATCCACATGGCTTGCGTTTTTCACAGCGTTTATGACCACATGCATTTGATCAACAGACACAATCGCCATTAAAATGCAGACAAATTAGAGAACCTTAAATTGGAGCTTAAATCATTAATATTCATACATGCAAACCGGTGCTGAATTATCAGTCTGCCTACAACTGAAGGGACACAAGGAATGTGACTCAGTTGTAAGGCTGAGGTGAGAGGCTCCGGCTGGATACAGCACAGAAGAGAAATCGCATAGTAGCCATCCTCACTAACTCCTCACATCACACCCCAGCTCCTCACATCACACCCCAGCTCCTCACATCACACCCCAACTCCTCACATCACACCCCAGCTCCTCACATCACACCCCAACTCCTCACATCACACCCCAGCTCCTCACATCACACCCCAACTCCTCACATCACCACGTTGCCCTGCGCAGCTAAACCCTGAAGACTCTCTGAAGTCTCCTTGCTTTGGCACGGCTCCGTGTGCCTCAAAGCTCCCGGAATGTCCATTCCTAACGGGTCAACGGACTGCACCCACGGGCAGCTAAGATGGTGCCAGTCCTAGCGTGGTGCCTCAGGCTGGGTGCGCCGGTGTGGGGGGATGGCAGCAGGCCACAGTGTGTGTCCTTCTTCATGGGGACGATGATTCCCGATAGTGTGCTGCTCACTACTGTATGGTCAGGGGCGAGCGAAAGCGTCTTGGCTACAGGTGGGCGATATGGCAAAAATATTGTATCATGATGTTTTTCAGACAGGATCAGGATCCACGATCTTATCACAATTCTTTTTTACTATTTTGCAAGTTACTTAGCAGTACAACCAAACTAATTCCCCTATTTTAAAAATATAGCCCTATAAGGTAATAAAACTAAAAGATAAATGTACTCAAGTACATTTAGGGACCAACTCCTCTACGTCGTCCATGCTGCTATGCTACCAAACAGGAAACGGGCTGCGTGTTTCGCATTGCATGTTGGGACACAGGTGAGAGAGGAAGAGAGGAAGAGATCCAAGGCACTACCTGCGGTTTGCTGTCACCGGGTTATTGGTGTGCTGAAACGGATTCGGTTGACAAAACAACTTTAGATGCATGCATGAGCCGTAGAACTGCAACTGATAGAATGATACTAACGACCTCACCGTAAAGGCAGTTTGTGGAGATATTTTAACCGTTCACGGTCTATTATCATCAAATCGCACACCCCTAGTCTTGGCTGCCACTCAGATGATCTGAAATGCAACGCAACTTCACAATTTGTGAAGTGTGGGTTTTGAAAACACAGCAGCAACGCAAGTTAATTGAAAATTTCAATAGTGTTACAATGAAATGTCCCTCTCCAAATTATATACCTTAAGTTTAAACATTTTACAGAAGGTTTTTGGCTTAAATTCATGCTTGGTTTGTACTTGCCAGCTACTAAAACTAACAGTTGTTTTCCAGATTAAATAAGTTTACGTGAAAATATGAACATGTACTTTATCACGTACAGGAATGTGGAACACAGGAATATAAAATACTAACATAAAAATCAATACAATTAAACAATTATAAAACACTAAAAATATGCCGTACAAAATGATGGGCAGTCTGTCTGTCACCCTGTAACAATGAATTAACTCTCCAGAGATACACATTATACTGACAGCAGTGTTCCTCTCTTATTCTTTAAACCCACACTGGACAACTGTTCAAAACCACAGACCAAGGCATCAACATGATCTACACAACTGACCTTCCTTAATCACTTAAGAGTAAAAACAGGATAGGGAAACAGGTACTGAGAAGTAACCTACATGCAAAAAAGGGATCGTTAAACCGCAGTCATCCATCTTATACACCCTGCATCCAGTACACGCTGGTACTGTTTGTTACCACTAGAGACCATCGGAGCAGTTCAAGACTCCCATGACTTTCTGAATTAGGCCTGAAAACATTTGCCAATCAAGAAAGGAAAAAAAATCAAGAATCAATTAGGAAAAAAATGTGATCTTGTAAAGCTCACAGGATTGCAGGGACTGGGCAGAGAAAAAGCAGTTTTCAGGATTCCTCATAACAAAAACTAAAATTTTGTTAGTTACAGGCAGCAGACCAGGTAGCATGACATTCAAAGAGGTAACACGCCTCACAATCTGAAAATGGATGTTTTAGATGCAAATGGATGGTCTTAGGAGCGACATGAAGACACCTACCTGCAGAGGTGGCAATTTCAGGTCCTGAAAGTACAAATCCAGACCAAGATTTTGTTTCAACCAACCAGTTGAGTACTCTGTAACTGTGACTCTTTATGCTCAACTGGTTGGTTGAAAGTAAATCATGGTCTGGATTTTCACTTTCTGGACCTGAAATTGCCACCTCTGCCTACCTGTCCTCAGCAGTATCAGTGTGGCCCTTTTCTCTGAAAGCGCCGGCCTGCTGCTTTCACCAATAACCACCGAAATACATGTAAATCTATTCTACAAATTAATTATTCTCCAAGGCAAAAGTGTACAGACAGCATGACTAAAATGCCACAGGTCCAAACACAGTAATAAGCTCATTCTGGCACAGGTGCATGAATGCGCCCATAATGGAGGAAGCAGGACGCTGATGTTTGACTCTTGGAACCGGCAGTACGGCCCCCATGCGTTGACCAACAAGCTGCCACAGCACCTGTGATGCTAGATGAGAAGTTTCCTTAGCAAAGCGGTCCCCAGCTGTCACTTGTTGATCGGATTAGAGACTATTTACGTTTCCTAATTAGGCGTAGGAAACACCCAGTTCGATGTGCTTTATCCCTGGTACAACACACACAAGCATGTCTTTTTCAAATAGGCTGTCTTCAGTGACTGGGGACAAAAACCAGCTAAAGAAATGACAGCATAAAGGTTAATGATCTGGGGGGTGTTCCACGAAGCAGGGTTTCTTGCTTGGCCGGATAACTTTTCGGATTTAAGGTAGTCTGGGCTACATGTAATTGAACAAAGTCCATTTAGCCCAGACTACCTTAAATCCAACAAGGTATCTGGCTAAGCAAGAAATTCTGCTCCGTGGAGCACAACCCAGAGCTACAAGCCTGGATCCACACATTCATCATTTGATCCAATGAAGAACAGGCCCTTGTCCATAACCTCCAGACAGGATACTTCAGCGGCAGCAATGCTCTGTTATACCAGATGTCACACAGTCCAAATGTTGGCAGGATCAACATCACTTTATACAGGATTAAACTCAGCAACATTTTAAGCTTTCGCTTTAATGACACATCAAGTCTCATTAGTAGATACCTCAGCTATGGTCTAATTTACACACAGCACCTGTCCTTAGGGCTGGGCGATGTGCCCTCAAATCAATATCACAATTAACTGAATATTTTATCTCCATTACAATTAATGAACGATTCTTTTGTTTTTTTTTGCTTGATTTCATTGACAAGGTTTGTACTGTAAATACGCTCAAAGCGAATTATTAATACAGTATTTGTACAGGAATTATCCTGTCCCAAGCTTTTTGATCCATATAAGTGGTTGACCAATATAACCCTGATCACTATAAGTTTCAACTGTATTTTAAATATTTACGGTGCTGAATCCGATTAGTGGTATTAGCTTTGGTAGCTGAAACTATATTTCCGCAGTGTTTACATTTGTTTGGTGTCTTCTACACTAAAGCCATAATGTGTCCACATGACGGATACGGCATTTTTCTTTAACAAGCTGTTCGAGTTGCTCATTGGGCTCAGGGTAGGAGTTCGCCTCCGTGTCGCTTCCAGTCACAGACTGGAAGGGGCGGAGTCACGTGACGACACACGCGGTGGTGAGTTTCTAAGGGGACAGTACATGAACACACACAGAGGAAACTATTAACAGAATTAGAAAAACAACAAAGTAACCGACGTAGGCATGATTACGTCGATTACAGGGTCTAAACGTCGGTTTTGAATAATTTTCAATGAATTGCGCAGCCCTACCTGTCCTTTTGGAAGGGCCGCTAACAGAAGCCGATTCACACTCAACCAGGCCTTTGGACAGAGCAAAGTTAATTCTACTGAGAAATGGACTACAGCTGGTGCTCTGCTTGTCTCTCACTCACCGCTGTGGTCTGGGCAGCCAGCTCGGACTGTCACACACACCAGCACTGCACCAAAGCCATAATCCCACAGTGTCCAGCCGCTGAGCTTCCTCACACTCGCGGAATGCAGAGAGAGGCCTCTGCACTAATGACAGCTAATGGGCGACTGTCAGCAGGCCACCGACACAGGCTCTGGCACTGCTCACGGAGGGTATGTGGACAGCACAGGGAGAGCACGTGGACAGCACAGGGAGAGCACGTGGACAGCACAGGGAGAGCACGTGGACAGCGCAGGGAGAGCACGTGGACAGCGCAGGGAGAGCACGTGGACAGCGCAGGGAGAGCACGTGGAAAGCACAGGGAGAGCACGTGAACAGCGCAGGGAGAGCACATGGACAGCACAGGGAAAGCACGTGAACAGCGCAGGGAGAGCACGTGGACAGCGCAGGGAGAGCACGTGGACAGCGCAGGGAGAGCACGTGGGCAGCGCAGGGCCCTATACAGGATTCTGCAACAACTAGACAAACAACTGAAGCAAGTTTCTTTTTAAATGAAAAGAAGAAGATTGAATTGTTTTTTAATATTACTACATATTTTTATTTATATAGTGCAACAAGGCTTCAGCAGAATTTTTGAAATAAAAACTGCTGTCATATATATTTCTGAAATAATTTCCATGTCATGTGTAACATTACTGTTAGGCACTATGAAATGCTGTAGCATAAAGATAACCCAGTTCCTCCCTGACATATCTGCAACAAAATTGAAAAGTGACAAGTTTATTTTGCAGGATTCAAATGCATGCGGCAGGAAAAATCCACCAACTTACGTATGGCGGCGTGTCCAAAATGTCTGTGCTCACCACAACGGGGGGTGGATTAACCTAGGGATGAAGCGAAAAATATAGGTTACATGTGGACAAAAACAGGCGAAGTACACCTGGAATAGAGAATTCTAAGACATCTGCATTGAAACGGTATATGGATAATGCCATCTTGGGTAGGCAGTTCACTGCAGGACAGCAGAATAGTTCAATATAAAGAAAAATAGTTATGTGTCTGCTCTGTGCGTTCTAGAACGATACAGAGAGCAGTCATCAGGGATTAACGTGGACAAACAGACAGACACAAAGGACCTTTCTGCTCCACATGAAACACTGACACCCAACAGAAACCCAAATGAATGTAACAGTGGTGTATTATGGCTGCATTAATGTATCCCCAGCAGTAACACAAAGAACTGCTGTTACTCTAATCTGTGACCCTACTAAAGCATCAATGGAAGCGGAAGACAGGAGAAAGAATGACAGAAAAAAAACCATGTGAATGAATTCAATGAATAATAAAATCAAAATGAAAAAATGAACCTGTGGAGCGGGCGTGGTGGTGACTGTGGTCTCAGCTGGGACTGGAGAGACGGGGATCACGGGAATTATGGGAGCAGAGGATGGGACAGCATCTGTGTGCTGAACAACGGCAGGGTTCAAAGGTCAGGAAGCCATGGCGGACAGGTACAGAGCTGACATTCGTGAAATGTTAACAGTCGCAACACAGTGTATGAGGGACATATTAACACAGCACAATATTGTAAAAATGACGTATGGCACATGAACCAGTGCATGATGGAGGATGTGGTTTGGATAGACAGGCATACCTCTATTCGATAGCATAAACCAAATGGGCTTCTGATTTATATAGTTATTTTTATAACCAAAGCAAGATTTGAAACTTTCAAAACTTTTACGGACCAAGGACTGCTAGATACTGTATTCGTCTAAAGCAGGGTTATTCAAATCACGGTCCTCCAGGTCCGAGCACTGCTGGTTTTCCAGCCTTCCTTTACCTGTCAGCCAGGTGTGAAGCCTCTGACCAATCAGAATCAGTAATTATTAAACTAACTACCTGGGAGAACTGAAAACAAGGCCTGGATTTGGAATCGAGGTCCAGTTTTGAAGAACCCTGGTCTAAAGGCATCATAACACAAACAATACAAAATGTCGGTTTAACTTCCCCAAACGAGCACCTTGCTATTATGGGAAGAGCAAAATCCACATGTCATTCCACAAAGACAGCAGGAGTCATTTTGAAATGCAAGGCTTTTCCAAAACAAATCTGCCCTATTAAATTTTTTCCCCATGCATGAACAGGGAGAAACATCTCCCACAAGCAAGCTAACCAGTGAAAGGTCATACTTCACAAAGACTGTGGTTGAAACGCTAATTTTGACTTCAGAGGATTACTGTCCCCTCCAAGCGTGGCAAAAAAAAAAACTGAGGGTACAGATGGACAGTGAAGCATATGGCTCATATCTCAGGAGTAGCCTGTAAGAAATGGGAGGCAACGGTGACATTCTGTATGAAACCTTCTTTTGGATCCACCAGAACATACGGAATATGGCTGGGTCCTGCTGATTACTGAACGTCTGCTGAACAGCATGTTTGATATGGTCCTCTGAGGTTTTAACAGTCAGCTTCACTGACTGGAAGCATGACTGGTTATGACAACAGCAAATGGGCTCAAGGCAAGACAACACAGAACATTTACATTATATTATGTTGATGCGATGCACAATAGTTGGATTCTTTAAGAGCTGGAAGTAACATTCAGGTTATGAGTGGTAAAAGGAGAAATGTGTCTTTAAAACCCTTGGTTGGTAGGTCTGATGGTGCAGCGTCAGTGTTTGCCCCAAAGTAACCGACAGGAAGCGAGTTTAAACAGACGGCGACTCTCAGAGCGTGACCATACCCCTCCAACATGGGTTCCAAGGCATTGCCTCTCCGAAAGCCATGCCCTTAATCATCAGGAACCTGCTGGCCAGCATACATCTGCTGCACAAATGTCTCCCCCTGGAGTCAGTTAAAAGCACAGCCCATCTGATGAAAGAGCCCCAGTTTCTGCAGCAAATCTCTCACACGGCTTGTGGCATGGAATGCTCTGCAGTCTTTACACGGGCTCCTCAAACAAGCTCTGCACGGAGTATCGAAAGAGGCATGGCAATATGTGAATACCCAAATAATAACAAGAAAGCAGGTATAAATGAATACATTACCTATATAGAGCATGTAACAAATGTCTCTTTCCATCACCCTCCACAACATATTAAATTAAGTATTTTCTAGGACACTAACACGTGCATTTGTACACCCAGCAGTTGGAGCGTTCACGAAGCCGGCTGCACACTGAGCCACGGAGGGGACAGAGCAGCCGGCTGCACACTGAGCCACAGAGGGGACAGAGGGGACGGGGAGATCAGAGGACTGCGGGACCCAGAGGACGACAACATCGTTCCCATAGCTCCAGCTTCTGCTGTGAAAGAATGGGGAATGGGGAAGCGCTTCATTCTGGTCGGCACCATTGGGTCCAATGGGACGCAAAGCTGAGTGACAGCCCCCCCCCCCAGCCCCACTGCAGGTGATCATACAGTACCTCCCCAGCATTCACTAATCTAATTATAATTCTGCTTTGAGGTCTAGACCACAGCGCGCTCACTCTGAAGCCTGTGGTCTGCATCCACAGACTCCAGTGCTGTGCAAGCACGTGCATGTCCGGTCCTGGACATAACTACTGCCTCTCAAATGGCAGGTACTGCAAAGTCACACATATCATCACCAGGACCTGTTACAGAGGACAAAAACTATATGGTGCTTTTAAAGTGTCCAATGCTGACAAGGAGATGGGCTGTGAACACAAGGGAGGCGTGAATATAAAATTAGAACAAGTCAATAATACTGGTTACAGTCCTGCTTCATCTTCAAAGGAGCCACAAAACAATGTTTGGTCAACAATAAAAACAAAACTTAACAGGACAGCTTATTTTATTAAGGCGTCGAATATACTATGGGCTAAAAACAAGGTATTAACAAAAAAAGACCAATATTCATGCTTTACAGCACACAGACCAAAGACAAACAAACTTTTATTAATATGGAGGACACACAGTAAAACCAACGCACACCAGCGTACAGGAGCGTGTTTCCTGGTATTCACCAGTGTTCAGACTTTCCCAGCTTGGTGGTGACTAGAATATAGACAAGCTCACTCACTTCCCATGAAGACCAGACACGAACTACATAAATCCACTGTTCTC
Source organism: Boulengeromyrus knoepffleri (assembly GCA_026770805.1). NCBI lineage: Eukaryota > Metazoa > Chordata > Actinopteri > Osteoglossiformes > Mormyridae > Boulengeromyrus > Boulengeromyrus knoepffleri. Next base: position 2,583,134 of record JABJVO010000034.1, read on the forward strand.
TGCACATCTCTGACATATTTCACATCACACACCTCTTTTTCTAAGCCACCTGATGCACTGAACCACGCACGCTCCACAGCCACATGACATACCTTTTCCAAAGAAAGAGTGGCCCACGAACAGTCTGACCACCCAATGCTAGAGGCTTGGACCTTGGCTGTGCTTTTGGTGGGGCTCTTTCTGACACTGTCTCGGAGGTTAGTGAACTTCCCTCTGCTTTTGGCCGTGGCAGGCAAGGTACATGAGCTATAGTGCCTGTGCGAGTTCTGCAGGGACTGATGGCTTGCTTGCTCTTGGTGACGACGGTGTTGAAACGGGTCGGGACTCTGCTCGTGGTTCTGGTGCGAGTTCTGGTTCTGGTTCCGGTGTCGAGAGTGGTGACGGGTCTGGTGCTGGTGGTGGGCCGGCTGCTTCTGAAGCAGAGCATTGTGGGACTGAGAATGCAGGAGCCTCTGGGTCATGCCGCGACGGCCGTCCGTGGCCCCCGTGCCGCCGGGACCCCCCTCCACTGAGGCGCAGCAGTATTCGTGTTTGCGGCAGTGTGTGGTCATCGCTCGCCGCTGGTGGAGGGAGCAGTCTTCGTGCTTAATCCGTGCCTGGGCGTCCTCCAGCGAGTACCAGGGAGATATGCGCGGGGAACGCGGAGGATATCAACTCAATCCCATTCTCCGGCTCACCCCGTTCGCCGGGCTTCTAACTCGCTCTCCAAACTCGCTCTCTCTCATCCCGCCTCACTCTCTCACCAATTAATAAGCTCCAATGGGCACTGCACATGACAGCAGTCTTTTATTTCCCAGGCATGAATAATCGATCGGTCGCTGTGATCATAATATCAGGACATTTTATTTGCATCGGGTGGGAATTTATGACCAGGATTCTATTTTCCTTTCAGTCACCAACTAATCTTGTTTGAGAAAAAAAAGACATTAAATGTTTTAAATCAGACAGTCTTTGGGTAAACTAGAGATGGGCATCCAGCGGCAGTTTTCCTATGATGCAGGTGGCAGTGATGGAATGTCACTGGCCTATTCCCCTCAATAAAGGTCCACACAGAAGAGAACTTTTGATGAAGAATTACACGAGCAAGTTTAAAATGTTACGGTAACAAAGTAAATAGAGGTAATAAATTGAAGCAATTGGAATAATTGTATACAAAATAACTAGCGAGAAAAAAACAAAAAACCCCACGTCTAAACCGCAGTATTCGCTTAAACGAGCCGTATACATTCATAGCTAGTTTGCAAATGAAGGAATCCCAGTATCCCAGTATATCCCATACCATCTGCGCGCAGCCAGATTTTAAAATTACCTTATTTTATTCTTACAAAAATGCGACTATTAAATGTTCATTTCCAGTACAATGGAACTTAACACATGATGCTGGAAAAAGTTACCGCATAAATTCATATTTATTACATCATTAACCGTTTGGTGATTAGGCAGGTGGTGTTTTAAATGCTCTTCATCATGCTCTTCATCATGCTGAAATAGGTACCTTTGAGAATTGTTGATATTTTGAGGAGATTCGTCGCCGTTTCTTGGATGGAACCATAATAAATTTTAAGAAATAACGAAAATAGCTTGTTTCTCCAAACCAATTACACTCTGATAACAGAGTAAACAAATATCACAAGTACATCCTGTAAATTATCTTGATCAGATCATATTGTAATGAAATGAAAAAATACTTCTGATGTAATGTGTCTTAGGATGCCGATTACAGCAGGCTGTATTAGGGACAGATGGGGTCTTAATGATTTAATGGAAACAGCATTAATATTGCATAGAAGTCAGTTTCTGTTGAGCTGTGTATTTGAGTTTCTCGCTGGTGAACAAAGCCCCACTTCTGCTCTTCAGCGCTAATGAATGAGATACTAAGTACGACTCATCCCAGGATTTCACACGTTTCACCAGCTGGGTTGGGAAGCACGGTCATACTATAAGCAAACTGCTGACCCAGTTTCCACAGAGACCAAACTCTGAATACCCATTTTATCACCGAGAAAGAATGCAGTGATAAACACTGGTACCAGTCCTGAAAGCTTGATGCCAATATATTCTACAACCCACATCTTTAAGCAGACATGTTGCGAAGCAGTTTCTGGGCAGTATCACTACTGCTGTCACTACTGCTGTCACTACTGCTGCCCACAGCAGCCTCACTGGATACTGAGCGCTATTATAGAAGTATGCTGAGCGCTATTATAGCAGTATGCTGTGCGCTATTATAGCAGTATGCTGAGCGTTATTATAGCAGTATGCTGCGCGCTATTATAGCAGTATGCTGTACGCTATTATAGCAGTATGCTGAGCGCTATTATAGCAGTATGCTGTGCGCTATTATAGCAGTATGCTGAGCGCTATTATAGCAGTATGCTGTGCACTATTATAGCAGTATGCTGTGCGCTATTATAGCAGTATGCTGAGCGTTATTATAGCAGTATGCTGCGTGCTATTATAGCAGTATTCTGCGTGCTATTATTGCAGTATGCGGCGTGCTATTATAGCAGTATGCTGAGCGCTATTATAGCAGTATGCTGCTATAAGCAAGAGACCCAGGCTTGGAGAACACCCTTCCTAAAGTATTTCTGAATATTCAGAAGTTAGTAGACAAACATATATAAACGGAGCTTAATACAATCGAAATTTTAAAAATTCCCAATTTCAAACACATATTTACAGACAACTACAAACGTCTAAGTCATTTCTGTGTCTCTATGTCACCTTACACAGATAAGACACTGATAAGCACAGTGGTGAAAGAATACTATGGTATTTGGTGTTTGATATGCAATTACGTTTTTTTTTTAGCAACACATTTTTTATGTTTATATCAAAAGTTAATTGATATAATCAGCAGTCTAGACCGAAGAGCATCTGCATAGATAGAGGTCGCAGTAGTAGTTTGTGGTGTTACTGCCATCTGCAGGATGTGCTCCTGAACTGCAGCTTTGGGTACATATTGTCAGCAACTATCAAAACATCAAAGTTTACATATCAACCGCAATGGAAAAAAAAAAAGCTGAAATATTCTCCCTCTTGCTTAAAGAGCTGATGCAGACCACACCGAATTAATAACACTACTTCCAATAAGTTTAGTTTTGACGGGTCACCTGAGTGCGGAGGTCTGCTAACCCTTCTGCTATCTGGTCTGCTTCAGCGGCCGTTGCTTTATTGAGATAATTAAAAGGTTCTAAGTGACCTTGCCAGCTATTCTGTTAATTAGGCATCCAGTACAACGTGTCTGAGGACCTCCGGGACCTGCGGCTCCTGACCCACGTTTCAGTGGGAAGCTTGGCCATGGCCCACCATGGATGGATGGATGGACGGATGGGAGGAATTGGGAAAAAGCAAGAACGGTACATTTCCCTGGAAGTGAATCAAACGGCAGACTGGATCCCATTACATACTGCCGACGGCTCTCTTTGCCCCCTCCCCCAGCAGGGAGCATGTGATGTGATGCCACAGAGCCTTGGCCAATAGAGAGACTGTAATCCGCTCTGACCTTGAGGTGGCCCAAGAGCACGATAAACCGCACAAAACGAAAACTTCATCCCCCTTCTCTTTGGCTTAGCAGCACAGCTGATCAACGAGGGGAGTGTTACCAAAGCCAACCACAAGGGGGAGGCGGGGAGGTGAGGGGTACGTTACCAAAGCCAACCACAAGGGGGAGGCGGGGAGGCGAGGGGTAATTTATCTGCTCTTGGAACTGCAGAGAAACAACCATCAACCATGATCAGAAGATGTTTACTGGGTGGAATAAGCGCCTGGAAAAGGTAAAACCTAATAGGAACTAGTTAAAAAAAGCTCTAGACAATAAGACTTTTCCTCTTTTATTAGCAACCATTATAAGTAGATTTGGGTTCAAAAGTTAACTTTTGACTGCTTGACCAAAACAAAAATGATCCATATAATGTTAATCTGGACACAATACTAGTCTACATATATTTATTTGACCATATTCCCCATGACTAGAGCTTTGAATTGTGGGTAATGTGTTTAAGGTGTCCCCAAACATGGAACCACCCTAATAACTGGTGATGTTTGATGGGTGATTTATTTAGTTCTGGTAATTTTTGTTCACCACAAAACAGTCTCTCTGTGACGTTTTAATTATTATAAAGTTTAAAATTATGGACCCAGTCAATGTAGACTCGTCTGTTTTGGCTTCATCACTTTCACTCCCTGAACTTCTTCACAATGAAAAGCTCAGAAAGCTATGAATTCCTGGGGAAACTGAATTGTCCTGGAGATGCATATTATAATAGTGACCACGGTGAAGACCAAAGCCTTGCCACGGTGCAGACCAAAGCCTTTCCCACGGTGCAGACCAAAGCCTTGCCACGGTGCAGACCAATGCCTTTCCCCCGGCACACATCTGGGCATAAGCTTCCTTCTACTCGCTGATAGCGCTCCCCAAGAAACAGAAAATCCAGTGGATATGGGCAAATGGGAGAATGGGCCAGCAGGTCCGAGCAGCATAGCCACACATGAACTGCAGGTCTCAGGGCAGTCTATGCCTCATTCGATGGCAGGCCTGCTGCCAGCACATCTGGCTAAAGACCACCTAAAAAAAACATAATTTCAATCTGACTGACAGCGCTGTCTTTGCTCAGGGGAAGCTTGGCACGAGCGGAGCTCATTCGCTATGTACAGGTCCCATGCTTACATAAAACAAAAGGCGTACAGTCTGGTGACAAGCTCTCTATGACAATATTATTTTCTCTTTGTAACAGAACTGGAAGGTTTGTTTATTTTGTATAATCGAACAGAGAATGTCTTCTTGTGAAATTCTTCATGTAAGACTTACATACATCTATTTATTTAGCAGATAGTTTTGTCGAAAGTGATGTACCAGTAAGAATCAGAGAACAGAGTCAGCTACCATGCATGGGGCAACCAGGGTCAAGGGTATGGTTACTCTGTCAGGGAACCCAAGACATGGAGTATTACAGAAAAATATACTGATGAGCAGTTATACTCATAAAACTACAGGTTATTTCCAGATAAGATGTTTTACCCCAATCAGCACTCTGGATACACTGTGCTCTGTGTGTGTGTGTGTCTCTCTCTCTCCATGTGTGTGTCAGACAGCGGTCTGACCACGCAGTCTCATGCAGCATGGAAGAAAGGATATTTAATCTTTGAAATCCATCTTTTTTTATTTTTTAAGATTTCTATGTTCTCTCTCTCTCTCTCTCTCTCTCTCTCTCTCTCACACACACACACACACACACACTTTCCATACAGGCACCAGAGCACCATGCAGAAAAAGGGCCAAGATGTCCATAGATGTGTCCTGCAGCCCGCAGCCCGAGGAGAGACCTTCCCTGCCGTCACCACATGTTTATGTGAGAGGCGCAGGTTCCGCGCTGACATCCCAAAGCACAGCCAAACATCCCCTTGCACATCCCCCCCTGCACGTCTCCTGGGAGGGTGCTTAAGGCGACACGACTACAATCAGGCGGTGACATCAGAGGCCCGGGCCTTACAGAGCCAGCTGGTCCCCCTCATAGAGAAGAGCGGGGAGCTGGCAAGGGTCACGGGCTGCTGTGTGTGTCACGCTCACATTTCAGCCAGTGTCACAGTGTCACCGCTCAGGACACACACCCAGGATGGGCGTCAAACAGAACCACTCTGCAGTCAATCTTACAATCATAACAGTAATAAGAGCAGCAGCTCTCAGGTTTAAAAAGCACTGATGAAGACAAGCAAGTACCTTTACATTAAAAACAAATCAGCCCTTTTCCATTAAGATTCATATCAACGTCTACCTAAAGATTTCACTGACAACCAGTGGACACTGAGGCACAGGGGAAAATTAAGAAGACGGACATAGATTTAAAAAGGACGGTTTAAAGATTATTAGTTCTTCAAAGACAGACTAAATTAAAGTTGTGACCAAGCGGCTAAAGCAGCCTAAAGACATAAAACCGCTTCTTGGATGAAAAGCACAGATTGTGTGCAGCTCTGCGTATCGCCTGGTCAGGAGGAGCCATGGCACAGACCACCATGCGCTCACCCTGAGCGACGGGCTCTCAGACCTGCTCCTCTGCTAGGTTTCACACACGTACACGGCAGCCCCGTCAGCGGCTCTGCGCGAGGGAGGCTTTACCTGGCTGGCCCCGGCCGTGATGCAGTCCGCGAAGGCGCCGCGCCGGCTGAAGAAGGACAGGAGCTGCTGCCAGAAGGAGGGCGGCTCCTCGGTGGAGCTACGCTTGGCCCACTGCCTGGGCCCAGGCCTGGGCACCCCCACCGCGCCATGGCTGTGGGCAGAATGACCACGGCTGCCCCTGGGGTAGAATGTGTTGTTGCCGAAGATGTAATTCATTTCCAAGTAGAGAGGTGAGGCGGGGAAGGCGGGGGGGGGGGCGCCCCTAATGTCTTTAGGGCCGGGAGCGTAAGGCGGTGGCTGTGAGGCGTCTGAGAGGTGAGGGGCGGGGCTTACAGGTGAGGCCTCCGGGGTACAGTCAAAGCATTCTCTCGTATTTCTGACAGATTCCGGAGCCTGACGACGAAAACTCCATCCAGCAAAATCAGCAGCCAGTCATCCGCTCTTCAGCAGTGGGAGGCGGATCCAACGAAGCCACCCTGAGCATCTCCGCTCAGGGCTGGACCGGGAGGCAGAGAGACACAGATCCTTGCCTGGTTACTTGCAACAACTGAGTTCTTGACAACCTCCCTTAACAGAAGACCCGCTTGGGGATCAGGCTGCTTTCTTTGTTCAAGACGGAAGAGAGGAGGAGGAGGGGGGGGGGGGGGGAAGAAAGCCCCCACACACACGCCCAGGCACACAGGCAGGCAGGAAGTACATTCAATTATCAGAACGGACACCCAGCACATGCAACCAGTCACATCTCCGCGGCGACATCTCACGCAGATGACCAGTTTCTCTTCTTACAGGCGCCAAAATATTGCAGCCTGCATTAAGTACGAATGCTAAAATCACACGGCGAAGCTCTTGGTCGAGACCAGCGCTCTTCTCCTCGCATTCCTGAAGAACCGTCTCATTCTACTGTGTGTCATCTGAGCAGCAGTAGCCACCATAAGGCTTCCACAAAGCTTCGGATTTGTCCTCCTCCATCCACATGGGCAGCCAGGAAGACAGCTCAGCCTCATCATAAATAACGATTACAGATTGCGAGCCTTCCAATTCCCAAACTCGAAGACGCAAGCCTGGTAAACGGGATAAGGAGCAGGTCACTGGAAGTCAAAGGAGAAGGAGAAAAAAAAACAACGGCACAAAAATGAGCAAACAACTGGCGGTCAGATTCCCGTGAGGGAAAGATGGAGGAAGATCACATTTTCTCCAGGTAAAAAGAGATTCCTCTCTGGCCTGGGTGCTCGCTCTCCACCAGACACGGCAGCTCTGCCATCTCCCACACACAGCCCATCACAAATGGGAAACAGGCTGTACCATTTCAGACACACACACAGAAGGAAAAAAAACAACTCCCCGCTTGTGTAAATGGCAAATTCACCTTCTGGCTTCCTCGGCAGCGATCTCTAAAATAAACATATGCCGAAGAAGACCCCCCCCCCCTTCCCGAGGCGAGGCTGCCTGAAGGTGTGCCACAGGTGTCACGTAAGGTAGTGGTGCCACCGGAAGCCGCTGTGCTCGTCCCCGAGGAGCAAATCCATGGCAACTGGTTTCACATCAAATAAAGCGAGTGAGAGTCCCTGCCTCTCTCTGCAGTCTAAATTTACTCAGCGGGCTCCGTTCACTCGCGCTTGAGCAGCTGCCGCCTGAGCTGCGTGGCTGTATTCCGCTTTTACTCTCGGTCGCACAAACGCAGGACAGGCGTCCGAAAAGTAGCACATCTACTGACAGCCACGTGGAACCCCTATTGTAAAAAAAGCCACGATGTACACAGTTTAGGTAGGACCACATCCTTTGAAATGCCCGTCATTGCAGTATAACAGCTGATGTGTGACGGCCTTAAACTTAGCTGGTACCTGAAGGCAGGAAGTGATCTACACAGACGGATGCATCTGGAAGCTTATACTGACTGCCGAAATGGCCGCAGAGAATGGCAAGGAAAACAGCTGCTCTTTGACAGCATACTCAAATCTGACCTTAAAAATATCGCAGTGAATCAATAATGCATTCCCAATTAAACACAAACACGCAGCATCTATTTTTGATGAGACTGGCACTGGGGTCTTCACTGTAAGTGATCCAGCTGGGAGCCGCAGTTGCCATCATCCAGTGGCATGACAATTAGGCCTTCCATCTCTCAGTGTCCCTCTTGAAGAGGTCATGGTGACGTACCCAATCCAAGAGGGGCTTTATGGAATAGCTCAGTCATCTTCTCCTAGAAAGGGATAGGAGGACTGCATCTTGACCAGCTGATAAATGGCTCTGATTGGGGGTGTGTGTGTTCTGAACCGCCGAGGAGAACGCTGAAGGTCTGCTGCCCATTCAAAGACTTTGAGTGAATATACCCACAGAAAGGCTTAGTTTCCCAACAACTTAGGTCCAGTTCACTGACTTTCAGTTCAGAAATGAATCAGGAAATGATGTGGATCCAAGGAGTCAGTTCTAGGTTGCTGAAGGCCATTACTGTACAATTAACTTGAAGAGAATGAGGGTCACCAACAAGTCAGGTCTCACAAGTGTTTGTGGGAGCAGATGGTCACGATGTGACATTTTCAAGGCAATATTCTGAAACATACTGATGAACGTATCTATTTCAGGGTTACGTACATAGTTTTTTTTACACACCCTGCAACGTCATGACACTACAGATGCTGATGCCTGCTCCAGTGTGTTAGATCTGCGGGAAACTTGACCACCATGAGCATAATGAGAAGTCACACACTGGAGACAGACAGCAGTATTCTCTGTGTAAGCTCAGCTGTTAAAGCAGGAGATTGGGGACCTAGATCCAATACAGTTGTGTATGGGCCCAAGCTGGCTTTTGTCACAATATACATATGGAATTGCCTGGTATGGAGGCAGACACAAGCATAACAAGCTAAACAATTTTTGCTAAACAATTATAAAATTATAAATTAATAAAAAAATCGATTTTGGAGTCCAGTGTGGCATTACATGAATTGCCGCACAAAAGTATAGCAATACATGACTGAATGGATTTTCCCCCCTCATTGCTAATGTGTATTTAAATATCTGTTAAAACATCAGATCAGGACTCTGAACCAGCAAATGTCAATACTGAATGGATCGGAATGGAGTTACAAAAAGGTTAACTGGTTCATCTGCAGATAGGATATCAGACAACAGCTACAAAGACAAACGGGACAAAGCCCATGACATGGATCGGATTCAAGGTACCCCAGTTTAAATGGACTTTATATTTGTTGACTGCCCAGACTGCCTCAAATCCGACAAGTTATCCGGCTAAGCAAGACATCCTGCTTCGGGATGCAGGCCCCTGGACCATGAGATGGGCTTCCAAGACTAGTTTGGAGAGAGAAACTAGCATATATCATTCTCGATTTTCACTACCACTTTTTAGCTAGTACCGCCTACCACCATTATGTCTGATAGTTAATTTTTTGTAAGTTTTCACTACAGTATGATTTTTGTACACAACAGGTCAGACCATCGTCTGAAGAAGCAGGAGGGGTGGCAGTCTTAGGAATAAGAGAACTATGACAGAACTATTACGACAGGACTTGTGAGAGTTATAAATTCCGAGCTGCTCGCCACCTGCCACAATAGTGTTCTTTTCTTGTTTGGTCTTCAGGGGCTTTGAACACTTCCTTGCCCCAGCTGTAGAGGAAAATCCCAAACCCCAATAAATCAGTAAACTTTGATCCCCTGCATATTCCCCTTGTCAGGAAGTTCTTTCCACTAACCCATATGGTCTTTGAAAAAACAATAAAAGTTGCATATGAAAATTACCAAAAATGTTCCTCAAATTTCGGCCAAAACATGACTTCCTTATATTCCTGTACAGCTTTCCTGCTGGATACAAACACTTAATGATGTCAAAATATTCTTCTTTCCACACCAACTGAAATATTTCAAGGACGTTCTGAAATTTACGTGATATCGGCCTACAAACACGAAGGAACTAAGAGATGATGCAGCAATCTGCTCCCCCAGAGGATATTATTCTTGTCCAGCAGCATCACAAAAATAGCTCCCAGCAAACAAGCCCCACCCCCCATCCCACCCCCACAGCAAACCAAACAATCAGAATAGACAGACAGACAGATGTAACAGTCCAATGATGGGTCAGAGGCAGTTTGGATGGTCGGGCCATAGGGCGTGGAGACCAGAAGCACTGAGAAGATGAATGCAAGTTGACCTGAAGGAGAATCTGAAGGGCTTAGTAGGCAAGACGCCTGGTTCCTATGACAGAGGCAACTTCCCTCAAGAGCTCATTCGGTTTACCAGCCTCCTTCACCTAGATATTACCCCCAACCTGGCAAAGAGCAGAACAGAAAACTTTCATACCACTTCCTGCTCCTATGACACCAATACGCATCACACAGCATGCTTCTGGTCTACATCTATAAACGAACCTTATGGCTCATTTCTGCTTTCTGATGGACTTCTCAGAACGATGGGCATTCAGCAGTTGCTCTCCGGCCATCACCCATCATAAAGGTGACAGACTGTGCCTCATTCTCATTGCAAGGTGACCACATTAATAAAGGCAGCCACTCGTCCCTTTTACGTCCCCTGGGCTCCGTCCTCATAGCCGCCCCCCCCTTATCTAAAGCAACAGGGGCTAAATAGATGCCATGATACAAGGACAAACTCTGAAACTGCTCGGTCGCTGCCAGGTGCCACCTGAGACTGCGAGGCCGGGCATATTCTGGGTCACATGATCAGCGTGTCAGTCTGTCAAGTTAAAGACGGACCATCACAAGCTGCCGTGAGCTTGGATTTTAGTTCTCGTTAACACGGGCTGCAGCCCCAGTCAGCAGACTGTTAGACGGGCACGCAGTGTGTCTTAGGAGCAGAGCAGTGTTCCGGGGAGAAAAGTACAGCAAGCTTAACGTCTGGCACAACTGAGACCACGAATAACTACAGTACGCTTCAGTGCAAGTGATTGCTTTTAACAGTCACTACAGCCATGATTAAGCACGGCTTTCCCGTTTTTCGGTTAGAGAAGTGACAGCAGGGTTTGTCACTGGCTGCGTTCGCAGCTTCTCAGAGGTTCAGCTTCACACGGGTTTGCCTTGAAATACGAATCTAGTCACCAGATGTTAGCACTGCAAATCGGAAGGGTGCCGCAGGAAGCGTCTGCGGCAATGAAGGGGTCATATGACAAAATGGCCCCACCTGTCACATGCCCCCACCACTTTCACATCCCGCCTTTACCCCCCATTACAATAACCAACCAACAGGTGATGAGATCTGCATCCAAGTCCAGACCTGCTTTAACCTTGTTTGGTGTTTGGTGGCAAACTTCCAGAAATTACCGAACGCGTAGTGTCAGGTCTCGTGGTGCCAGCCAGACCCTGAAGGGGCCACACCAGCTTTCCTGAAAGAAAACGCAGCAACTAACAAAAGCGTTATTAGTAATACTGAGCTCTGCAGAGTTTGAGGGGGAAAAAAGGAGATTTGTAATCTCCTGTGACGTGTGCTTGGATCAAGCAGGCTAAAGTGACCTTAATGGTCATCTTCACTGGGAAACCTCAGGCCCAGTAATGCCCCAGCAGACAGAGGGAGACCTAACGTCAGGTGCTGTGGTTTGCATTACAAACTTGAACCAATGAGCAGAAAGGCAGACAGCACATGACCCCCCAGCTCTCCGTCAACATCGGACACAAAACCTATATTACATTGTTTTGAAAGTTGGTGCAAACAGTGAACAAAACCCTAGGAGGAAGAAATAATTTAAAGCAGCAAATTGAGTGACTGGTCCTTTAAAAGCGCACTTAGCTTTACCAAACAAACAGTAACAGCAGTTAAGAAAAGAGAATTCCGTAGCAAATTAGCTGTCTAATGCGGTATGCATGCAATCACTGGCCAAACCCACGAGGCACGAATTACCCTAACAAATACAACAGTGGCCTGGGCCAGATAATGGAATAACATTTGGGTTATTTTAACTACCGTCTAAGATCCTCTTAAAAGGTACAACAGGGTATTCGTGGTTCCCCCAGCCAAAGAAACACTGCTGAAGAAGCAGCAGTGACCTGCGTGGGTTTTACAGGCGTGAATAGAGGGAGACAGATAAACGGATCTCCGTCTCTCTTTCACGCGTGGAATGACCCGGACCACAAGTCCCAGCTACACGTAACGGAGTTAATGAGCGGTCCATTATCAGTCTGCTACTCTCGTTAAGGCTCAGTCCAGTACGCAGTCCAGCTCTACGCTGGCTTTTTAAAAAAAATAATAATAAAAAAAAAAATAAAACATCATTTCAGTCGTGGAAAATATCACGGTACATCTCTCTCTGCCCCCACCCCCATCTGCTGGATGCTTCTCTTCTCGGAACGCTTAAAGAAATTGCCAGATTACTGCCTTAGCGTCAGTAAGCAAGGAAACAGCGAATGCGTGAAGGAGCAAGATGTACAAGCCCAAGCCCCCGCTTGGCTTCGTCCTGCCGTTCATGATCTCGGCACGGCTCGGAGAGACGGCGATCCCGGCCGGCGGTAACCGGCAGCCTCGCTGTGGAGGTGGCTCCTCTCAGCTGTCCTTTTAAGTGATTCACACGCGCCGATCAGAACGGCTCCCACCGGGGGGGATGTGGCACGCATTCCAACGAGCCAGGCTCCCGCTCACCGCCGCCACAGACCTACCAACAGGTGCAGACTCTTGGTCCCACGCAGGGTCCGGATCAGGCGGCGGCCCATCCTCTTAGCGTACCACACGGAGGCTAGCATGTCGCAGCACGGCTCCCGGGGCTGGGAATCCGTATGATGGACGGTGGCCCCCCTCCCCTAGGGGCCGAGGAGGCCCGTGGCCGAGAGGGGATGGGTGGACGGGAGGCTGGGGGGGGGGGGGTCTATGGTCCCGCAGGCGACAGGGACCCAAACTTTTCCCTCCCTGCTTCTGTGGAAAACGAAAGCGACGGTGGATACAGGCGTACCCCCGGAGGAGAGCGTCGTCCACCTGGGGGGCCGGTTGGGAGAGGGTGCCGGGGGTGCACCTTAGATCAGGCTGTGACAAGGGTGCCCCCCCCCCCTCACCCCGTCAGCTTCCAGCTGCAGGATTCCCGGAAACTGCCAGAGCTCGGGGAGGAGGCAGCTTTGCAGTGCTCTGGATTTCCATCTGCTTGCTTCCCTCCGAGAAACGGGGGGGGGGCGGGGGGAAGCGAGAGAGAGGGACTCCCCCCGCCCCCTCCTGCTCCCCTCAACCGGCCGGCAGCCGCGGCCGACGTGATTGGCGGCGAGCTGCAGGGTCTGGCACACCAGAGGGGGCCAGCGAGCCGGGCCGAGGCTCAGCCCCCCCCCATCCTTCTCCCCTTTAAATGAGTCAGCAGAGGAAGCTCCCTGAATGCTGACTAAGGACGCTGCAGTGAGCCTGCGCGCTCCTGCAGCCTCCACTGCAGCCCGTGGTGAGTCTGCTGCGCTCCACCATCGCTTCCTCATCGCCTCCTCCGCACTCCCCTCGCTCGGCCGTCTGACTGATCCATGTCCTTTTTACCTGAATGGCTGCTGCGCTTAGTCCCGATTCGCAGATACAGACACGCCGGAGCTCTGAGCCCCTGCGCACGACCCAGTTAGTGTCCTCTGCTGGAACAGGGCGCCCGTCTGCCTCGGCTCCCTCCAGACACGCGAACGCCGGCGCTGACCATCTCCGCCAAGCTGCTTTAATGAGTACGGCACCATACCTACAGCCACAGCACACTGTCATCATCCAGCGTCTGAGGAGGTTAACTTTAAAACTATAAGATACTCAAATAATTAATGAAGCGACGAATTAAAGAATTCCCTTTGTAGTTCATAAATCAGTGTGGGTAAAATCACATCACTAGCTTAGAGGAAAAACACAAAAACATCTTTTAACCCTTTAAAGTGGCATATGAAACCATGAACAACCCTGGGCATGTAGTTTATAACAGATAGTTTTGTTGTTTAATTTTTTGCTCACTAAACGTACTTTTTATTGAAATAAAACTCTACATAAACCAGCATAATTGGAATTATTTTATGATGCACATATGGTTGTATGTTATGCCAAAATATGAAGGCAGGATTAGCGTCAGAGAGCGACGTTTAATTTCACTAACAAGGATGTTTAAAGAGAATGTGGAGCAGAGTGTCAGGTGAAGACTGGAAGCTGGGCTTCTCAAGTTAATCTCTGCAGCGTGACATGGAGGTCCACAGCAAACCACTGACACAACTACAGCGTAAACCCACAATGCAACAGTCCAATTCTCCCATCAGCAGCTGACATTAACTGCTAACAATACACTTGGCGACGTTCTAATAGGACGTCGTCCCCTTGATTCACATATTCATGTCCATTTTTGGCACCTTCTCATAGTTGGGAAGCTGATGAGCACCGGAAGGATGGGCACCTCGCCAGCCAGCAGTGACCGGGAAACAGGACATAGCTGGCAATCTAGGAGCGGCCCAACCAGGGGGCGGGACATTCTTCCCTTGCTGGCCTTGAAGCCAATACTGGAAAGAAGCCAAGAAGAAGGAAAAGGGAAATGCACACATGCTTCCTGCAGGTGGGTTGGAAGGAACAGCCACTTCCTTCCTGAAAAGGAGGGACTACCAGAGGATGACTGGCATGTAGGAACAGCCACCCTCTACCTACAAAGGAGGGACTACCAGAGGATGACCTCTCTGGAGGAACAGTCACTTCCTACCCAAAAAGGAGGGACTACCAGAGGATGACTGCTCTGAAGGAACAGCCACTCCCTACCTAAAAGGGAGGGACTACCAGAGGACGACTGCTCTGAAGGAACAGCCACTTCCTACCTAAAAGGGAGGGACT
>JABJVO010000034.1:2601336-2614206 GCA_026770805.1 Boulengeromyrus knoepffleri
ACTCAGCTCACATGAATACTGAGACACTCAGCTCACATGAATACTGAGACACTCAGCTCACATGAATACTGAGACACTCAGCTCACATGAATACCCAGAGACTCAGCTCACATGAATACCCTGAGACTCAGCTCACATGAATACCGAGAGATTCAGCTCACATGAATACCCTGAGACTCAGCTCACATGAATACCGAGAGATTCAGCTCACATGAATACCGAGAGACTCAGCTTGCATGAGCGCCTGGAAACTCTTTCGAGAACACAAAAAGCTCAGTGCATGTTAGAGGTGTACCAGCGTAACACTCCACTGTGACTCCCAGGATTAATCTGATGATAATGCACACTAAGGCAAAGCAAACCCAAAACGGATGCCCCATTTGTAATGTACCCATGGTAACTCCATTCTTCCCTCAGAATTCCTATTTTTCCTATTTTAAAACTAATTTTTCTTAGTCCGCGCTTCGGAGCGCTGCTAAAACGGGCGGCTGATGGCTGTATCTGCAGGCTGATACAGGTGCAGTGCAGTCGTGGGCTAGCTCTACTTGGGAGCATAGAGGGCTTCAAGATGTCAGTGCCATCTGGCAGCCGGAGCGGAGCCAGGGGCTAGCTGTGCCGAGAAGGAGACGGGGAGCCTGTGGAGAGGACACGAGCAGCTCGAAATGACACCGCGCCTCGCGAGCCACACACACAAAACGGGAGCGGCCCCACGGCCGACACGACGCCTTCCCACAATGCCGCTATCACGTTTCTGTTGCACTGCGTAAGAGCGTTACGCGTTGTGGGAGAGCGTGAATGAATGAACGGCAAGCGTGGAGAAAGAAAGTGACAAACTTCTTGTGGAGGATGAACATGGCCTCGTGGAAGGAGGACAGTATTATGACGCTGCCCTATGCAGCTCAACACCCAGCCTGTCCTCATGGGGACACACCAAGAGCAAGGGGACCCATCTATCACTTCACACCCGC
The DNA here is from genome assembly GCA_026770805.1 of Boulengeromyrus knoepffleri. Lineage (NCBI taxonomy): Eukaryota > Metazoa > Chordata > Actinopteri > Osteoglossiformes > Mormyridae > Boulengeromyrus > Boulengeromyrus knoepffleri. Next base: position 2,602,305 of record JABJVO010000034.1, read on the forward strand.
CCCCAGAGCCATTCTTCAGCGACCCGTTGATCAGCACTGTGAATTTCCTGCATGCTGCAGTACTGTTGGGTTTGTGTACACACAGCTCATTGTATCAGTAACATCTACCCCTCCATCCAATTTCTACAATCCTATTCCAGTTTGCAGGGGGTCTGGCGCAAGGCATGGGACAACCTAGGGCAGGGCGCCACACCATCGCAGGGCACACTCACACACCATTCACTCACACGGGCACACCTACGGGCAGTTTGGTAACTCCACTTCACTTTAGTATGTTTTTGGACTGTGGGGGGAAACTGGAGTCCCAGAGGAAACCCCACAATGACACAGGGAGAACATGCAATCTCCACACACAGGGAGCCATGGCGGAGACTCGAACCCTGGTCCCAGATGTGTGTGGCAACAGAGTGAACCACTGTGTCACTGTGTCACCTGAAAACGTCCAAGCTTTTGACCAACATGCAAGATAAATCAAGCGATGACCAATGCATTTTTAAATGTGTATCAACCAGCAGTGAGCTTGTGCGTTTTTTTTTTGGATGGGAACCACAACAGCAATCTTAAGTGAGGAGAAACGGAATGCAAGGGAGACATAAATGGGATGAGTGTGCTGATCAGCCATTCAGGGCTGCACAGAATGCAGTGCCAGTGTAAGCAGACACACAAAAGGGTCACACTGACCACAAGATGGCACAAGGGAGACGTGGATCTCAGTAAATCCCAGTAAATCTATTTCCGTCATTGTGCCTTACTGCATAAATGTATGTGCATGTATGCATGCGTGTGCGTGTCTATAAATGTATATATGTATGTATGTATGTATGAATGTATGTATGGATGTATGGAAATGCATATATGACGTGGATTCATGCCATTATGAGCTTCGGAGTCGTGAGCTCTGGGAAGAGAATACCAGCAGCTGAGCCACAGGTCAGTGCCGAGGCAGCGAGCCGACCATCAGCGCTTGGGCTGGGAGCCAGAGTGAGACGTGAGCCTCGAGGCGCGGGAAGCGAGTCGGGAGGCCAAGCCGGAGTGGCGTGGGCTGACACTGGCGATGGGGCCGCGGATCCCCCCCCCCCCAAGCAAAGAGCACACGCCACCTCTTCCAGTTGACGGTTCCACAACACGACAGCCACGATCCCACCCCGGGCTCTGCAGTCACTTATCGGAGTGGAAGGGCACGATTCTGGGGTTGGCCAGTAGGCCCACTGCAGGTATGCAGGTACTAGAAGGCCAGTAATGGTTCTGATAGCCACCGTTGCGGCATGTAAATCCACCCTGAGGTCCACATTCCGGCATCACGTGACTCTGCACAATTAAGGAAAATTAACTCACAATAATAATAGTTAACTTATAGCAAGAAACTTAAAGCAGATGGTCCATTATACTTGCAGAAGCATTTAACATGGGAAATCCCAAATTTATCTGAAATACTTTTTGAGGGACATCAGCTACAATGTATCGTTTTGACCAAGAGGGACGGTAGCCAAGAGCCAGTAACATACAAATACATACTTTAAAATCGAGGTACAGGCTTTGGTTTAGGTAACACTGCATTCCTGGTATCACCTGGTAAACCCCCAATGCAGGCTTTGGTGTATGGAGCACTGCATTCCCAGTTTCACCTGGTAAAGCCCCAATGCAGGCTTTGGTGCATGGAGCACTGCATTCCCAGTATCACCCAGTAAAGCCCCGATGCAGGCTTTGGTGTATGGAGCACTGCATTCCCAGTATCACCCAGTAAAGCCCTGATGCAGGTTTTGGTGTAGGGAGCACTGCATTCCCAGTATCACCCAGTAAAGCCCCGATGCAGGCTTTGGTGTATGGAGCACTGCATTCCCAGTATCACCCAGTAAAGCCCTGATGCAGGTTTTGGTGTAGGGAGCACTGCATTCCCAGTATCACGCAATAAATCCCCAATGCAGGCTTTGGTTTAGGTAACACTTCATTCCCAGTATCACCCAGTAAAGCCCTGATGCCGGCCTTGGTGTAGGGAGCACTGCATTCCCAGTATCACTCAATAAATCCCCAATGCAGGTTTTGGTTTAGGTAACACTGCATTCCCAGTATCACCCGGTAAAGCACCATGTGGGCTATGGTACAGTGAGCACTCCATTCCCAATGACCCTTCCTGCTGGCCAGCATTTCACACTGCACTTGTGAGTAAGGCCACACAGTTCCCTCGCAGTGCCACGTGCAACAGTCACTGATTAAACGGGACTCCTCCGGGGCTCCAGGACTTGGATTCACCCAGACATGATTTGAGAGGGCGGCGCTTATAAAGAGCCATGCTATTTGCTATATAAAGCCCTGTTTTATGCTGAGAAATAATAATAATAATAATAATAATAGTAACAGTCCAAGGTACATTTCAAGGAACTTAAGTGGACATAAAATGCGATGGAGAAACCCTGGTTACTTGGAGGGTTTCACTCAGTTATCTCACTTGTGGGTACAGGAATGTTGTGGGGTATTTCTCCAGTGCCATGACACTGCCTCAGTGCCAGGGCACTGCTCCAGTGCCAGGCTGCTGCTCCAGTGCCAGGTTGCTGCTCAACTTATGCATAGAAGACAAGGCTCAAGTCTAATACATTCACAGATCATTCCTGAACTGATTTTTTTTTTTCTAAATGTTCTTCTCGAACATCCTTTAATCTGGAGACACCTGCTAACTCACTGTACTGGTTTTTAGTTGAGCAAACATACAGAATGTGGATAATTGTTCGGTGTAGCTAAATAAGCAAGGAATTCCTCTGTAATACCAATGATATTTAATTAATGTCATTTAAATGACTGCAGCAAAGCAGTGGATGTGCAAAGCGAGTCACTCTGTTTAACCGCCAGAATCGGAACCACTGAGATGTTCTGCCTGGTTATTGGAACGAAAATATAAGAGAGGCCAAAACCGGCTGCTTACTCCCACCCTGTGCCCAGGATCCCCCAGGTGCCTGCCAGTCAGACGGAGGGAGCAGGGACACGTGTCCATCCAGTCGGCACTAGATGGGCTGCGGTCACATCCCAGTGCCTTTATGCATGGGGTCCTGGCCTACATTCCAGGCTCCCCTGCTGCAAGCCTGAGCAGATTCCCTAACGGGGAGTTTCAGATGGGAAAATGACGGCCATCCGCATCAACGAAATAAACACTGAGACTGATCTCCATGAAGCATGTACAAATGACATCACGCCGGTGCTGTCATGCTGCTAAATGCAGCACTTCTGTAAATTAAACACCAACGGCTTCTCCAAGTAAAGCACTCTGTGAATCAGAACTCAGGCGAAGTAAAACACATTTAAAAATTTCCTAATAAAAAAAATTGCTAAACCTGTAATAATGATAGGTTAATGGGTTTCATGGCTGAGTAGTAGACTTCCACTGAAATACTGCTGAATCACACCTGGGGTGACTGTGTGTGTGTGTGTGTGTGTGTGTGTGTGTGTGTGTGTGTGTGTGTGTGTGTGTCTGTGCACCTCCGGAGGGAAGGGGGGGGGGTTCCAATGAGACATGCAGGGGGGATGTGTAACAGGCAGTGAGTGACAGAGCGGTAGACAGGCCCCTGCTCTACCTTCATGGGCGAGACGTGAGAGTGGGGTACGAAGATGTGAGCGCCCTCTGGCTGCTGGGGGGTCTTCTCGGACGCCTGTGCCAGCTCCGGCCTCTGGAGGTCGCCAGCGAGGCGCGGTGAGCCGTGGTCCTGGGGGGCCGTTGTGTCCTCATCTTGGTACCTGTATTTCTGCGGGAGAGACAGGGAGAGGTGATGCCCTGCAGTCGTCTGGTGGTGGTGGGGAGGGGGGGTTTGTAGGGGAGGTTCGGGGAGCAGGAATTTAGGACTGACAAAGCCGTCGGGACCACAGCGTTCAGGAGAAAGGGGCAGGACCGGCTGGTCATAAGCACTGTGCTATAGCAACAACTATAACAATATTCACAACAATATCGTTATAATAACAACAACAAAGTATCCTACTTTCAATTCAATTTATTTTTACATAGAGCCTTTTACAACAGAGCATGCAGAGGAAAAAGGGAAGACAAATAAAGAAAGAATGAAAAAAAGAAAGCCAGATGACAACAGTGGAGAGGAACTGAAAACTCCCAAGTCAGGAGAACAGCTGGCTGCCCCCCCCCCCCCCAGGCTTGCTAACATTAATGAAAAAGAAAGAGTGGGCTTGCTTGCTAAAAGCAAGGTGGGAAGTGTGGTCGAGGTCCAAGCCCATTAATGAGTCGGATCTCGGTGCCGGCCAACTGAAGGCTGCACCCACGATGTCACAGTTCCTCAGTCGCTGTTTCACTTGGTCACACCTCTGCACGGTCTCCGGAGGGAGCCATCGAAAGGCGCAGCGTGGCGCCGGTCCGCACCCCACCCCCATGGCACGTCTCCCTTCCATCTTCTGTTGGTTTATCACCCCCCCCCCCCCGACGGGACGCGCGCTCCCATATGGAAAACACTCCTTTTAAAGGAGCCCCAAACGGTCCGTCAGCCCCGCTGCTGCCAGGGAGGACCGACACCTTGCATTATGGTTGGGTGTTATGGCCAAAAATATAACAACATGTTCTTTTTTTGTACCATAACCACAAGGCATGGGATAAAAAAACCCAGAATTAAGCCAGAACAGGCCTCAGGAGGCCCCCGTTACACATCACCGTCTTACACCACAACTACGTACTTCAAAGAAAAGCCACATCATGCAGTGCATCAAGCAAACATGCAGGTAAATATCATTAGGGCTGCAATCTGAATAAAGCTCTAATTTACACCCTCAGCGGTTTGAAGATACGTTCGTAATGAGTGGGAAGCGACCACATCGCCCTGCATCTGGACGACTGTGATGCTGCTGAGCGTCATCTGGTCAAACACAGAGACCGGAGAAGGGAACACCAAAGCATACAGGTCTCCCTTACAGGCAGCTGGACAGGCGGCTAACAGCCTCGGGTGCTATTTGGTGTAAGCATCAGCTAGACAAACACAGGAACACAACCTTGTGTCACCATACAAAACTTTCCCCTCTTCTCTGTTTCGCCACACAGACTAGGCGTTGACCACGAGAGATAAACAGACCGCAGACGGTAGTTCCGGCCTGAATGGCAAACCGGACTCAGACTTTGCATTGGCTACAGAGGACAGGCTTCCTCCAGAACTCTGTGAACGGACAAGGTTTAGATTTGCAGATGGATGTTAATTAAAGGTCAGCTGTCAGCGGCTGTCAGCATGTACACACGCGGCGGCTCTGCTCAGCACCGCTAACTGAAGGCGTCTCCCAGAATGCCGCTGGCCACTTGCCAGCCACCTGCATGATTCCCCCCAGCCCATCCGGTCACACAGAGGTGTACAGCAGCCGCGTACGTGACGCCGAAACAGTGGGAAACTGTTTACGCACAGTTTACATCCATCTGTGTGTTTATTTATCTGCCTGTCAAAGGGGAAAGAAATCGTAGCCTCGAACACATCCGCCCATGTCAGCATGAGGTGTAGCCAGCACCTTCAAACCAAATCACTGCTGTCTGATAAGCACCCCTTCCTGATACAAACTGTTCTGACATCAGAAGTGTGCGTGACCCTGTTGTATAGCGCCTCACAGTAGACGCACGGCGCCTCCGACTGAAACCTGGCTGCCCAGGAGCCTGGTGTCGTCATAGTAACACCCACCTGAGCTGCGTTACTCTCTGGGGATGCCATAATTAAGGAATGGGAGAGTAATTACAGGAGCCCCATTTACTCTACTACTCCTCCAGCTGGGAGAATGACAGAAGGTCTCCATGACACACAGGCACACACACTGACATACAGTGTCACGCATACACACACTGACATACAGTGTCACGCATACACACACTGACATACAGTGTCACGCATACACACACTGACTCATAGACACACACAGACAAGCAGACACACACATCTACACCTACACACTGACAGACACACACATACACACTGACTGATTTGTTATTAATTTCAAATCAAACAATTCAGACATGATTAAAGTCCACTTGAAGGACTTTTACAACACGAATACAAATCGTTGCATGTTGCAAAGCATTCCCTTTCCCTGTTGTTTTATAAATACACTATATTGCCAAAAATATAGGGACACCTGCCTTTACACACACATGAACTTTCATGACATCCCATTCTTAATACACAGGCTTTAATATGGAGTTGGCCCACCCTTTGCAGCTATAACAGCTTCAACTCTTCTGGGAAGCCTGTCCACTAGGTTTAGGAGTGTGTTTATGGGAATTCTTGACCATTCTTCCAGGAGAGCATTTGTGAGGTCAGGCATTGATGTTAGACGAGAAGGCCTGGCTCACAGTCTCCGCTCTAATTCATACCAAAGGTGTTCTGTTGGGTTGAGGTCAGGGCTCTGCGCAGGCCAGTCAAGTTCCTCCACACCAGACTCGCTCATCCATGTCCTTGATTTGCTTTGTGCACTGGTGGGCAGTCATGTTGGGACAGCAAGGGGCCGTCCCCAAACTGTTCCCACAAGGTTGGGAGCATTAGATTATCCAAAATGGCTTTGAATGCTGCGGCATTAAGAGTTCTTTTCACTGGAACTAAGGGGCCAAGCCCAACCCCTGAAAAACAACCCCACACCATAATCCCCCCTCCACCAAACTTTACACCTGGCACAATGCAGTCAGGCAAGTACCGATCTCCTGGCAACCGCCAAACCCAGAATCGTCCATCGGATTGCCAGATAGAGAAGCATGATTCGTCACTCCAGAGAACACGTCTCCACTGCTAAACACCCGAATTCAATGATTTGGAGGGGAGAGCCGATACTTTTTGAAATATAGAGTCAACAGCGATTAGTCAACGTTGATTCCACTTTCATGACATGACTGTCCAGTGTCCCTAATATACACACATCTCAGACACAAACACACTGACTCACACACACCCATACACGTATGCACACACTGCACACAGACACACACACTGACAATGTGAGAGCCCAGAATGCATCAGTTTTAAATAGTTACACTGATTACACTCTAAACCATAGAAATCTGCAATGATAGTTCAGTTTAAAAAATGAATTATATTCCTTTATAATAATATAATACTACATGTTGATGCTTTTGTCCAGAGTGACATACTGTCCCACTGTCTTTAAGTACAGTGTCATGGTGCTGTTATCTATTATAAAATACTGACCTCTGCTTTTATGTGAAGCAGCTCAGGCTGAATAAAGAGGAACAAAGCCCTGAAAGAGATGCTTATCTGACAAAGGCCCTCTTCCTCCTAACGGCCAGCTCTTAGTAAGATGGCTGCCCTGCGATGTCAGACAGGGTGATGATTAGACTAGTGCTTCTCAAAAGAATCCCCGGGGGGCCCCAAACGGTCCACATTTTTGCTCCAAGAGCCGGGAGGGAGCAAAAACATGAACTGTCTGGGTATCCCGAGGACCGGGCTGAGAAACACTGGGTGACTGCTGAGGGCCTGACAGCCTCCGCCTGAGGCGGGTGGCAGACTGGCTCTGGGTCGACCCCCCCAGCCCCCGAGGAAGGACAGGGAGCCGGCAGAGAGAAACTGACTCGTGCAGACAGGCAGAAGCAGAAAGGGCGACAGTGACGGGTCCCGAGAGCCAGTGACACGCGTGGGAGCAGCTTGGGAGGGGGGGGCGCGGCATCGCCGTGCAAAGCTTCAACCTCAGGGCCGGCTGGCGGGGGCCACTAGACCCAAAATGTTAAGAACTACACAGGTGGTCAATGCTAGAATCCAACGTAAAAACAGAAAAACACACGCGCATCTCTTGCTGGGCTCAGGCAGTCAGTCATATGATTACTATAAGACAGTTTACAAATTTAAGCAATTTACCACGATTTTCCTCTTGGTCCATTTTCAAATATTAATTAAGTTATTTTTTAAAAATGACCATAAAACAATCCCAGTTCAAAGCCCCCTCCAGGCTTAGGAAGCCCCAGCAGCTGTCCTCAGCTTGATGGAGCGCCGCCCCCCCCCTCGGCCGAGCTCCCGACCGCCTCTATAAATGTTTAACCTTCAGAGGCTCCGCGGGCACCCTCGGCCAGCTTGCCCCCCCCGCCCCCCGGCCCCGTGCAGGCCCGGCGCTCAGGAGGGGATGTGTGCCATCATCCAGTGAGAGATCTGTCACGCTGACCGCACCAGTCAGCAGACTCTCTTCAGATAAAGCGACCGCGAGGGAGATAAGGAGCACAAAATCGCGTCATGGAGCGGCAGCGAAACCTCAACTAAACTGTTCATTACTGGAGAAGCGGAGAAGGCGGCGCGTAGCCATTTGCGGATATGGGGATGTACAGGCGCGTGTAGGAGACTCCATGAAGTGCGAGGGCTTATATCCAGTTTACTGTCTGCATATCGAAACCTCCAGCGGCTCGGCCATTACGCTCTAATGGAAGCGTCACCAGCCAGAATCTGCACCTCCTGGTTCAACTGCCTCCTGCAGTCGATCTGCCCAGACTGAGTGCTCACAGAAACACCAACACGTCCCGCACATGCAGCCCCCTCGTCTTCGCACTGGAAGCTGGAGAGTATCACCCATTCCGAAGCTCTGCTACCATCTGCTTGGGCGAAGAGAGACCATGGAGCATCTGCTGAAGAGGAACCAGAAGCAGCAGACATCTCTCCACCTTTAAACCAGATGGATTCATTTACACCCTCTAAGAGCGCTCCGTCCTCCGGTCTGGCGGGAAATAAAAACATTAACAGGGAAATTTCAAAGTGGCTGTTTGCTCCTCCATCTTGCTAGACCCAACAGTGCCAGATCCTCCCAACAGCACTGGCAAGTGTGTGTGTGTGTGCGTGTGTGTGTGTGTGTGTGTGTGTGTGTGGTGGGGGGGGGTGTATGAACAACACAGGTGAGCCCTCATCTCACAGACTGAACTGCCCCCCCCGTGGTGCGTCCTGCAGAACACCCCCATTCACGGGGCCCTGACAGACTACAGACCCACGCTGGCGTGCACGTGCGCCAACATTATGCAGGGCACACGAGGGCCAGTGGGCTCTGCGCAAAGCGTGAGGCATGTAAATGTGCCAGGAGTCATATAGGATCATGAGGGTTTTTCAGTGGATTTTCTGCATTCTCTCAGTGCATAAGGATGGTAATATATAATAATAACAGAGATAAAGTGAAGAGCTTAATATATCATATAATCATCTTATTATATAATATTATATTATATTATTATTATTTGAATGCTTTTTCCCCACAAAGGCTGACTGCTGGGGTCTGATATATCTGTACACCGACTGCACCGAATTAGACACACAGACAGACAGAGACTCAGACATCAGGACATCAGCATGAGATATTTAAGCATCGTCCTGCTGAAATTCTGCATGAATCTGCAGTAACTCACTGGCAAGGTGTTGCACTGTGTGGGACTGCAGTGATTTTCGGCATTTCATTATACAGAAAATGCACTCAGTACCTGGTGCTTGCAGGCAGTGCGAGCATGTGACTGATTCACTGACTCGGTAATCTGCCCAGATGAATTAATAAACAGCTATTAATTTATAACATAGCAGGCCAGACTCTGAATGACCCCACTAAGGGGTCTTGAATAAATGTATGAATTTGTGTCTGCATCCATGACCTTCCTCCTGCTCTAGTGAGTGTCTCACTCCTCCTATGGAGAGATTTACAAAGACATGACAACAGAAAAGTAAAATCATACTGATGTTCCACTCAGAAGATGCCATCATGGGTTCAAATCCCGTGACCAGTCGAGTAACTATATTAATATATAGTATATAATATATATATATTATATATATTAATAACTATATTTGGCCCTTAACTGCAGCAGTTCTGTTGTCTGACCATCAGACTTATTCTCACCAGTCTCTCTCATAAAGAGCAAGATGGAATATGTGACAACTACCCAATGGCCACTTCTCCCCGATGACCAGACCCTCGTCTTTAGGCCCCGTCATGCCATCTCAGTCTCTGCTGTGACAGAATAACAGCGGCTCCGGTCACTGGGTCGCCGTCCTAACCAGCTAAAAGTCACTCGGTGGGAAGAAAAAACAGACGGAGCGGCTGTGTGAGAAAGAGCTTCACAGTACACATGGAAAAAGGCTAAAAAGGCTAAAAAGGCTAAAAAGGCTAAAACGGACCCATCCGCCGCAATCCCACAAGCCTCACTGAGAGGCCTATTGACAGGGTCGCTGGGGTCACGAGTCTGAGCACGAGTAACCCCCAGGGGAGCCGCCACACCCGAGACGGAGAGCCCATGATGCTTTGCAGGAGACACATAACTGCATGTACCTCTTTCGCAAAACTCGCGGCCCAGGAAAGGCGGCGGCACCGATCGGCGCGCTGAGGCCCCGCGATACGCGATGCACAGATGGTGTGTCTGCGCGAGTCACGCTGCCACACGGCTGGCTGGGCGAGGCCGCGTTCGCCGCCGTCCCGGCGGAGCGTGACTGACAGGTGGCTGGCGTGACGCACCTGCGGCCCGGGAAGCGAGGACATGACGGCGGCACACCGTGGGCCTCGGGCGCCGCCGACGCGCGTGGTCACGTGACCACCTTCCGGGACACGCGCGGCGTTACACGAGGCATTCTGCTGCCAGGGAGATGACAGCGACTGTTAGTGCGTGAGCAATTACACGCTTTTTACGGAAACACCCGAGGTGCTCAGTTATTTCAACTGATACACGGCGCAGGAAACATGCGCCAGAATGAGGGACTAAAATATCGCAATCATGCTGAGATTGGCCAGGCCCCGCCTCTCCTCTGAGCACCGCACCGCTATACCGACAACCGCGGCGAAAAGGGTTTGCCTCCGGATGCCCCCATTGAGTTATACGTTTAAAGACACCACTGGAAATATCTTCACATATAGGCTATGTGTTCAAGAGCACAGACCCTGATGCGACAAAGCCATAAGTCACAGAGGAATTAGGCGACAGGGACTGGGGTGGGGTGAAATCACAGCGCGGCAAAGCCCACCTACAGCCGTTCCCAGGCCAAAGCACCTCAAGAGAGCCGGCCTGTCCGTCTTATATAAATACCCCGGAGAATCGTGCACCCAGCAGAACAGCCGCACTGTGCTGCATGTCTCCTGATTCACACATGGGGACGAAAGTGATTCACTAACCTAAAAGCCCTTCTGCTCTAATGCCCGGTCCCAGGACATCCGGAGACAGATACCAGCAGACAGGCAGAGAGCACGGCAGCCATGCGGACAGCGAAGAGGCGGATGCCCTTTCACACGCCGGAGAATAACACATCAGCAAAACGCGACGGTACGGCACGGGGGGAGGACGTGGGCGTCCATACGTGTGTGAGGAGCCAGGGCAGCAGAAGGCTCTCGCACTGCATATCCGGCACACTGTTCATGGTGACATTTCGAACGACAAAGCAACGCAGCAGAGCATCAAACACACACATCACCTGGATGTCACAGACATAACACTTATGGTGATTTATGACCGAAAAGAGCAGAAACACACAATCCAAACTCAACGCGGAGAATCAGCTGAGGTCAAATCCCCTGTAACCGCGCTGCTCTGGATGAAAACCGCAAACAATTGTCGATTACAGATAAATTCAGTCGGGTTTGTTATATCAGTGTTAGCTGATATCTCACAAGGGTCCCCTGCAATTTAGTATTTACCCAATTTACTCAGCAAAACAAAAAGCATGGCCCTTTAAAACCATCTCCTATGTAAATATCTGAAATGACATGAACAAGTAGGTCAACACCAACAGCACGTGTCATATGAAGGGGCAAGCTATGGTGATATCACAGAAACTTTACAGCCATTAACTGCAGGACATGCCCCCAAACCCAAACAAACTATCAAATGAACACCACAAGGAAAAAAGCGTATCATCACAAAGGTAAAGAAGGTGCAGAAATGCTCGGATCGCAACCATCATGCTGACACCAAGGACCTCCAAAAATTTTCACGAGT
>JABJVO010000034.1:2634901-2664644 GCA_026770805.1 Boulengeromyrus knoepffleri
AGGGAGGGGGGAGGAGGGAGGGAGAGGGGGGGGGGGTTGGGGGGGGGGGGGGGGGGGGGGGGGGGGGGGGGGGGGGGTTTGCTTTTAAACTCTGCCTCGGAAACCTGCTTCAAGCCACGTGCAGGACAGAGATGGCTCTCTGTATCACATCAGAAGAATTTAAGATATTTATTCACTTACTGATAACTCACAACACAGAGGTACAAGATTGCCCATTTAGAAAAATCGGTAATGAAAAATTATTTTAAAAGTAGCACCTACAACGGGGATCTCTTTCCGAACACTCAGAAATAAACCAGAATTGTACCACCAAGAACAGGAAAAATGGGGAAAGAGTCAACATGTCACAAAATTCCTGGGAAAAAATTAGACTTTAATGAGACTCATTCATAATTTAAACACAATGTGCATTACCGTTGCTTGGAGATCTGTCCTAAGTAAGTTTAACTCAGTGACGCCATTTCCTTAGCTAGCAAGGGGTTCCGACAGCTTGGCAGAACATGGGCAGCAAATCACAATACAAAAGAATGTCAGTGTCTCGGTAAGTGATACCTGATTTAAATGTACAAGAACTTCAATAATTTTAAATGGAAAGTATTCCCTATTTGTCTAAAGAAATGTTACTTTGTGTGGGAAATAATGAATAACTAACATATTCTGAGAAAAACCTGTGCAAAATGTCAAGCCCAGGCGGCATGTAATACAACATTCAGAGTTTTAAGAGCATCGTTTGCACATTGAAAGATTACGCTGTTATATAATGCATTTAACTGGATTATTACGCCCTTCTTTAAAAGTGCAAAATATTGTCATTTTCGCACGGTGCTCAGTACCCCATACGCCGCGATGTCCATCTTAGTCATACCGCCCACCTCTGTTGCACACGCTTGACTTAAGTGCCCTGCCATCAACAGTTGTTCACTGAGGATGCAGGAAGACAGACCCTCCGCGGTGCATAGAGAAATAGCGCGGCAAGTAATAATCGGTTTTATTGCATGATACCCTCTATGTGCAATTCGCTCCAGGGCAGAGAAAGGAGGCTTGCTGCTGAATTACATGAAAGACCAGATCGTGAACGCGGCTAATTAGCAGGAGTACCGGACTCTGATTCATGCTCCCACGGCTCTGCGTGGTTGTCAGTGGGGGTTCGCCCACTTACGCGTGAAACACTCAACAGCACCGCCGCGATTGCGGATACTCCGCACAGTGTATCGAAATCAAACAGCTCGCAAACAGAAAGAAAAGAATCAAGAGAAATCAAGAGAAAAAGATGAAGTTTGGCAGAAAACTGTTTCCCTTTTTGTTACATAGAACTACCAATTCATAACTGGCAGTCCCAAGAATAGACTTTTTTTAATTAGTTAGAATGAAAGAAGGGAAAACTGGGGTTTTACAGGGTAGTTTTGACATTGGGTGGAGTAAAGCGTTGAATTTAAGGTTAAGGAATTGCTTAAATTCGTGAATATTAAATTTTCTCCAACACACAACTACGTCTTGTACACCTCGACTCAAGACATCAAAGGGTGGATATTGAGGTTTCTGACTCGTTTAAAAATTGACGCTAATATAGCCCATTGTTATTTCCTTTTCAATAAGTAACATTTACTAATAAAACTAATAACAAGTACTTGGCAGTTTCGAAAAATTTCAGAAAAAATAAAATTATATCGACGTATTAAGTTAGCGCCGTCTGTGTAGTTGACGCTAAGCAGCAGTAAATGGTAAAGTAATAATTGCCAGAGGTTGATGCACAATCCCTGCATCGCTGCTCGGGGAAATGCCCCGTCTTACCTTGGTGGTTACAATGCACAGACAATCCATGCTTGCGAGTGCTGCAGCAGCCCGACACCTCTCAGGGTTTCATCGCCATCCCTTCACTCCTGTTCCGCTGCTTTCCTCAGCAAACGTTCATCTCACATCCAAACAACTGGCATCAAGTCAGGCCGCTGCTCTGAAGCTCCAGCGACCAGGTATCCTTCGGTCAAGGATGCCGGCGCAGTCCGGTGCATAAAGGTGGGTACCACTCCTCTTTCATCAACTAACTCGAGTAGTCAGACACTGTTCAAAGTCACGCATGGATGTGATGCGCCGGCCATTTCCACTTTAATTCAGACACGTGTGGCTCGCTTTGCTCAGCTCAGCTCAAACCCAGCGCTTTCACCCGCCCCGCAGTTACCGCTTTGCCGGCGCACCAGTGTGAAACGACCAGACGCATCTTCTGAAGTACCGTTACCCAAGTCAAGGGCTTCAGGATGAATTAGTCCCAAAAAAGCTGCTTAAATTTTTAAAGAAGGCATACGAGGTTTTTCCTTCTAACTTACTAATGAAACACTCACTGTCTGCCTTCAACAAAAATAAGCACATTGACTTTATTGACAAGCGGAATATTCCATTCTTCGGCAGAGGGGAGACGTGGGCGCGTCGGCTGGGGGTCTCCAAGAACAAGAAGAGGTGGCCCCGCAACTTCACGCTATTTCGATGGGGTAAATGTAACACATGTTTATTTTCTGTTTCGTCAATAGTTTCATTAGAACACACTGTACCTTTCGTCAGATGCCATACATAATAAAGCTAATAAAAACGGTTCATTTGTAGAAATCGCACGGCTGCTAAAGTCAATGACGCACATCTGTGCGAGTCACGTGCTCACGCGATTTACAGTTCGCGCGCTCCCAATTACTACAAATGCCTAATTTATTACCGCTGTAAACAGATACTCACGCTGAAGCCCTGAGCCCAAATTCTGGCAGTTTTCTAATTTAACTCAGTTTTCCCACAAATTTCACTCATACCAGCAAGAGACATAAAATACTAGCAAGTGTTAAATTAACGATATGAATCTTGCTTTCCGTGTGTCCTTATCGTACAAAACATTGTTTATGTGTTCCGAGCTTCTTGGATACACAGACACGAGTACATTTTTAAATGCAGCTAAAATGTTCCTTCTAAAATTCTGTTTATCAATTTGGCCTACTCATCAGAATCAATATTTTTGCCAAGTATATTGACGTAACATAGGATTTTTTTCTGGTGGAGGTCTTACACACCAGCACACTCATACTCAACAGGCAACTCAGAGAGGCAAATTAGCCTAACTGCATATGTTTGGGCTGAAGTGCATGACATGGGGAAACATGCAAATTCCACACACAGAGAGCAGAGGCAGGATTCCAGTTACCTAACCTGGAGGTTTGAGGCAACAATTCTACCTTTAACCAGATTTTATCATTAAAATTTAAACTGCACATTAATCAATCAGCTAAAGAGATTCCAGAACTATTGACTTTGTTCCAAACACACGTGTTAAAACCTGGGGATGATTTCCCCTCACTCCAACAAAGAAGCAAACCACAGACTTCTGTGACAGAACTTCGAGTTACACAGGACTCATAAAACCATCACAGCATTTAAGCAAAAAGTCCATTTGCCACATGAAGTTGTAATAAATACCTCCCTCAAGATAATATAATGGGAGGTTCACTAACTAGTTCATAAATGAAATACGTTGTTAGTGTAATTTCATAATATAAAATATAAATACCACACCCGTGTTTATAATCTGCAGGAGATCTCCATTCTGACTCATTTAGGTTCAGCTACCTTTTCGACTAACCCTTTTTCTTTATCTTTATGTCCTTGTCAGGTCAAAGGACCACAGTATACATGCATTTAGCTGATATGCTGCCAAAGTGATGCGCAGAGGAATGCAAACCACTGCATGCTTCTGCCTGCTGAAGAGGCTTCAGATGTTAAACGTCAAACTCCTTTCAAATTAAAAGGACACCGTAGACGTCTTCCATCTGCAGCATGTGGAGACTCCCTACAGGAACCACGGAGCCCGAAGAATCTTACACTACTATCAGAGGGCATGTGAAACAGCAGTCAAACTGGGGCAGTTCTGCAGACCGCATTCAACCAGTATATAACTGGTACACGAACATGCCGTTACAGATGAAGTACAGCTTAAATTCCCAGTAGAAGGGGTCTGTGGTTTCGGGAGAGGGAACCAAATGAAGGGAAGAGGGAAAATATGAAACAGATTCATTTGCAATTTATATATTTTTGCATGAATTTTTCATGACGCAACACAAATCCGGAAGTTTGTTTTCATCTTTTATGCAGTTTAAGGCAAACAGGAGTTACACAGCATCTGTAATTTCTGTCATATTTGGAAAAATATTAAAGCAATATTTGGCATTGATGGATTATATTCTCTTGAGTTGTTCAGTAGAAAACCTTAATGAAGCAGTCTAGTATATGCTAAAAAATATGGCACGGAAAACATGTTCTAAAGTTTAAATATTAATATAAATATTAATATAAAGTGTTAAATATTTCTCATCTCATTATGTCATGAAGCACATGGAGTCCCACACCCAGGTATATATACACTGAAGAGCCAAAACATTATGAGCACCCTCATGTGACGTGAATAACACTGTAATCTTGCAAAAAAAAAAAAAAACATTACATCAAGGTTTGTGATAGATGGTAAGACAACATTCAGTACTTGTAGCTGGCACTGAATACAAAAGAAATGGGCAGGGGGTAAAGATCTGAGTGACTTTAATAAGGGCAAGATTACTATGGCCAGACAACTGGGTAGGGGCATCTCCAAGAAGGCCAGGTTTGTGAGATGCTCAGAGATTCGCTGATGCAAGAGGTGCATGATATCTTGTCTGGTACAAACCGAAAGACGGGCTACAGGTTACAGGTGATTGTAGTGCTGGCTATGGGAGCATGGAGTCCTGCCACAGGGGGCTGCTTAGCCACAGGCACCCAGAGTGTCCATGCTGACCCCTGGCCGGCATCCAAAGTGCCCATGCTGACCCCTGGCCGGCACCCAGAGTGCCTACAATGAGCACAAAAGCATCAGAACTGGACCTCAGAACAATGGAACGATCACCTGGGCCAAAGAATCACATTTTCCGTTGTATCACGTGGACGGCCACGTAGGCGTCAAGCATCTGCGGGACGAGTTGGACCAACAAGTCTGGTCCACACCTTAAACAAAGATGTTTGACGTTAGAAAATGCTCATTTGTGAGCCTTGATGATGAAATCACAAATTCATGGAAATGTAACGTTTTTTTTTCGCTATTTTTATACATGAAGATTCCCCGTATGAAATGTTCAATAGTGAAGACCACTCTTCAATGGCACAATCGTTCACTATACATTATCATAAAAATACTCCAACAGAGAATATCTCTTCAAAACAGACAATGCTGGACCGAATGGTTACTAAAAGAGCATTGTTCAGCGTTAGCTGTGTTTGGAAGGCGGTGAGTAGCCCCTTCGCTTTCGAGGACCCGGTTACCAGGAATGTAAGTGGTCACTGACAAAGAGGGCTTTTGGCTTTCCAGTCCCCATGCGCTGATGGTGCTTTGAATAATGCAGCAAATGACACAATCACACACTGGGGAACGACCTGAATCTGAAGAGCCGCACCTGTGTGTGACGCACTAACGGACCTCCAAAATCTGTCAGTCGGAGCCCACATCTATCCGTTTACCACCATTTGGAACTAACTTTGGTCTTAAATAATATTAGGCAAATAAAGAGAATAATGTCTTATGCATGATGGCTTGAAGGAGGTATAAATGCAGCAGTCAGCCTGAGAAGGACTTGCAAAACATGCCAGTAATCAGAGCCTGCTGAAGATTCAGCCAATGAATGAGTGTGGAGAGAGGGACACATGGTCCATTAACAGTGACAGGCAGGTGAATGGCATGGCTCAAGCATTCAGAATGGTGAGTTAAAAAAAAAGACATTTCTCATACCTTTTAAAAAGTCACCAGTTCAAAATAAATTAAAAACCTATTTCCACCAAACACATAAAGTATTACACATAGTTACAATAAAGAATTACATCAAAGGAATTAGTTTAAAGACATGATTCACAGACATGAATAAAATGACAGATTGTCGTAATTTTCAAAACAGATAAAATACAGCAGTTCTAATTTTCTAATGTATGGTGATTAATCACCGAATGATTATACCAACAGTAACCATTTGGAATGTGTGCACGAATTTCAAGCTATACATAGTGCACCAGTCATACCAGTGCACACCATTAAGCCATTTAGTCTCTATAGTGCCTGACTGCAGGCTTACCGCTCTTCAGCAGCTAATGAGGACATGATGTTACACACTAATCTGCGGCAGGGAGCTGATTTCATGTGACTCAGTCAAGTCCAAGCCTTTCAATCACACTGGCTCAAGACGGAGAGTATCAGAGTATCTGGTTTTTCTGGCCAAACTTGTTATTCACCTACAGCATTCATTGTGCGCACTCTATGGAAACCTTCAATGGCTTATTTTTAAATGATCTTCCTGGCTTTCCAGAACGCTGCCTTAAAACACAGTTATTAGCAAATTCAACACTTGCTATTAAACCATGAACACTCGGAAAAAAGGGTAAAAATTTGTACTTTTGCTTGTCACTGGGGCTGTACCCTCAAGGGTCTGCCAATCCAACCCTTAACTGCAGGTAACTGTGCCTTTTAAGGTACAGAAATGGACTCTGAGGTACATTAATGCTGTTTGTACCTTTGGGATGTCCATGTCTGTACCTTAAAAGGTACAATTACAAGGGTACAAACCCCAGTGACAAGCAAAAGTACAAATTTTTACCCTTTTTTCTTAGTGAAGAATAAAGAAATATTTCAAACACCTGCAATTTCTATATTCAATAATTTATGGTATCCTATAAATCAGGTGGTGACAAAGAGGTTCGCTATGCACAGATTACATCTCTGTCCAGGATGTGCTGCAAGAAAAAAGCTTTACAATTAAAACGGAATAAATTTGGACTTACAACTGACAGGTAATCAGAAACACTGTGTTTTACCAGGTCTTCATTTCATAAGAATAAAGTTCATGGGAGGTTCATACTCCCAAACAAAACAGAGCCACTATTCATCAAAGCTTCATCAAGACATCCAGTGAAGGGTGGATTCTCCTGGTTCACATTAAAGTTACAGAGCATTGCACTAACAACACAACGCTAGAGGGTGCAAACCCCAGGAAGCACACATGAATTACAGCTCTTGCTGTCAGATCACTGTCTCCATCAAGCTCTGCTAGTAACCCAGGGGTAACCAACTGTCCATTACTGAGCACATAACAGCGCTCTCCCAATCTTGTAGATTTAAGCCTGTGTGGCATGTGTGTGGCATGTATGTGGCGTGTGCGTGGTGTGTGTGTGGCATGTGTGTGGCGTGTATGTGGTGTGTGCATGGCATGTATGTGGCGTGTGCATGGCATGTGTGTGGCGTGTATGTGGTGTGTGCATGGCATGTGTGTGGCATGTGTGTGGCGCAAACTGCCAGCATGAAACGTGTGTCTGTCGGGGCTCACATCAAGTTCAAGGTGTTGGCTTGCAGGCTCCCATCTCCAACAAAATGCTCCTCAAGACCAATTCCTCTACTGGCCAGATTGTTCTTTGAATGCTCATGTGCACTTAAAGAGCCTTGACAAGTCTTATTAGGTTCTTTGATAATAGTTATGTGTGAAGTTGTTGTGAAGTAGCTGTTGTGTAGGTCCTGCTCCAAAACTGCTTACACTTCTACCTGGGCATTCACTGGAAGCTCAGCCTAGTCGTTTCCTTGACAGCATGGATGTTTGCAATGAGCTGCATGGCTTGCTTGGATGTCGCTTTGGAGAAAAGCATCTGCTAAGTATCTAAATGATAATGTAAGTGCATGCAGGGGCTTTCTCTGTCCGACTGGTTAAAAGCATTCCAGGGCTCAGTCACTCAAATCAAGGCTCTCCGCAAAATAAACAACATCGCACAGGCCAGCAAAGGCCTCCATCACCACTGCATCTGGTGGGATTCCCATGAGTGTTTTTTTTTCCATTTTCATTCACGAATTTATGATGGCATGAGAAAACCATGAAAAGCCGCTTGTTGATAAATCTCTGTGTTGATTCAGTACAAATTAATGGTAATGAAACACAGAGCGTGTTGCAAAACAGTCTGAAAGATGCAAGGAAGCAGATTACTTTAATGTCAGCAAGGGATTTGCCTCGTGACACCATGAAACACCTTAGATCAGATTAAATAAGGCAGGCGCGTGCTGAACATTACACTGCGTGAGCTACAGCTCAGCTTCATCTGCCGAAGCAAAGGGTTTCACGCAGCAGCCACCTATAGCACTGCATCATATTTTTTAGTCTTGAACGGCAGAGGATGAGAGAAGCAGTCCAGCTGCGACACACAGACCGGCATCTTCCAGACAAAGTGGAAAGTGAGGACGGTAGTTTGTGCTGAGCACCCAGCGCAGACAACGAGCGGCACACCAGCGCCAGTCATTAGCAGTGTAAGTCTGCGCCACGACTTGGACTGAACTATACCGTTAACACCGCGAGATGTCAACAGCCTAATTAGAGAACATCCTATTTATATTTTAAAAATTAAGCATTTTATTTTCTTTAAAGCTTCAGCTTCTCCTTAAATAGTACAGGTAACTGGTTGATCTGTCTTGTGTGAATTTTCCATTAAACGTACTCTGACGCCGTGTCCTGATAGCAAATTAACGAATTCAAAAAACGATTGTGTTATTATACACATTAAAAATAACATGGTTACATATATATATTAGCAAATTAAAACGTAAACATATTCACTAAATCAGCATATATACAGTATATGCGCCGCTGCCTTCACGCAAGGCACGTGGTAAAAGGCTCAGCTGCGCAATTAACGCGTGGTGACGTCATGCCAAAAGTAGCATGTTAAGCTCGGTAATGGCTAATAAAGTTAAGAAAGGCTGAAAAAAGGAATAACAAAATACAGGAATGGAATGTTGGAACCAGCCGACAACGAGACTCTCCTTCCAAAACAGGGGAGGGCACCTCTGTTATTTGGAACTGGGTAGGTTTTAAATCATCCGAAATGGAGCAAACATTTAGTGTACAGACATCTCAGCCATTCGGGAAGTTCCGGGAGTCTCCCGTGACGCCCGCTGTACTCCGAAGATTCTAGATAAGCTCGAGAGTCTTTACTCTATCTCACATGTGCTCTTGCTCTGGAAAAACAAATGTCTGGGATATTGTATATAATTTGCGGGCGTCAGGGAGCCGCTGTCAACATGCGTGAGAATCCCGGAACTTCCGGGAGAGCTGAGATGTCTGCACCGTCCGTTTGTCAAATGTGTGCCTTCATGCTTTCATTTGCGTATTTTTCTGTTTCCGGACACAATTTGGCTCACAGCTACCATGCGACCACAAAAGTGTTCTTTTTGTACAGCAGAACTGGTCATTTTAGTTTTGTTGTAGAGCGTAAAAGTTAATATCAAGATCTTCAGGCTATTTGCATAATAAATTATGTTCATACTGCCCCATGTGTCCCAACTAAAAATGATACATTCCATATACTTTGGAATGATCAATTATCAAAATAGTTTTTGCTTACATAAAGGGACAGGTCATGCTACTCCGCCCAAAACTTGGAAAAAGGTAATACCGTGATACAATACTGTCACCGTCCAATAAATGAAAAATACCATGATAATTTTAGCTCATATTGCCCACCCCTACCCTACACACACATACACACACTGCTTAGAAAGGCATCTCTACTGCCCCTAGAAGGGCTGATTCACCACTATTACCCTCACAAGCCTTCAGCCACTTTGTCATAACACTGTCTTGTTTAAGCAGGACACAATTAATGTATTTAATGCATTTAAAATATCTACATATTACACTGTTAAGCACCAGGCTATGACCAACACCACTAAAACCACTATAAAATACCCATTACTTAAAAAAACATTTGAAACCATTGACTTTCAGCAAAATTCCACACAGAGCAACAAGCTAAGACCAGACTAGAAGTTAACTTAGGTATTAATGAGTATAATTAGGTACACAGATCCATCATGCTGTAATCGATGCATCATGAAAGTGTTGAAAAATATTTTTCAAAATATTTGAATAAAAGTCATAAGACTAAAAGGAGCAACAGCCTGGCAGCCAATCAATTAGCAAGTCACGTCTGGAAAGCGTTCCACTAAGCTACAGAATCAATTAGCAAGTCACATACAGATAGTGTTCCACTAAGCTACAGAATCAATTAGCAAGTCACATACAGATAGTGTTCCACTAGGCTCCAGAATCAATTAGCAAGTCACATCTGGAAAGCGTTCCACTAAGCTACAGAATCAATTAGCAAGTCACATACAGATAGTATTCCACTAAGCTACAGAATCAATTAGCAAGTCAAATCTGGAAAGCATTCCACTCGGATCCAGAAACAATTAGCAAGTCACGTCTGGAAAGCGTTCCACTAGGCTACAGATTCGAGTTACTGACTACAGAGTCAGCTAGTTCGGACCTGTAATATTACCTACCTCCAAGCTGGGGCTCAGACTGCTGGGCAGTGTCTCAGAGGTCCCAGTGGTGCTGGAAAGGCTGGAGAAGTCCCACAGGTTGCCTGGGGCTGAGAGGGCACTGGTTTTACTGGACCCTGCGACCTTCTGGCTGTCCAGTAATGTCACCTCGTAGAATTCGTGGATGTCTGCAACACAAAAGGGAAGGAATGGCTCAACGGTCAAATTAATGAGATAAAATTTCACACCTGGCGAAAAGAGAGATGAGAACGAAATGTATTTTTACCAAAAATAAAAATCATTTGGACACGTCAATTCATAGGGCAGAGCTTTTCTGCTATTTCAAAATGTTATCTTGCAAACCAATTTCACTGCTTGAAAAACAATGACGATTTGTAGTTGTTTCAATTGCCATTGAAGAAATACAATTCCCATGCAAGGCAGGAAGGTGATGTGTGAATTCTATGCAGACAACTCAAAACATGTTCATTAAAAGCAAAGATACGCAAACATTTTTAAACCAGCTGGCCAGAGGGTTTAGTTTTATATTATTAGTGACTTAAGATGTGCATATTAAACTACTTTCACATAAAGTTTTGCCACTGATGCAGAGACATGTGAGGAGTCACAGGATGCCTTGGACGAGATGCCTGTTCACCTCCGGCACCTTTTGACAGCAGGAAGAAATCAAAGCACACAGTGGAGGTGAGGTTCAGTTGTGTGCATCTTAAAGCAAAAAGAGTTGGGGGGGGGGCTTGAAAGACAAAGCAGCCAATCAGAGAAAACACATGAAGAGGGAACCAGTCCGGCTTCAGTTTGGCCGCTCATCACACTGACCTTGTTTGGGCCAGATTTTAAAAAGCATCTGAAATGGGCCACAATCTGAAATCTTCCGAGGAAGGCCGGAATGTGTGAGGCGAAGTCTGTGGAGGGGGCGGAGGTCGGCAGGGGGGTCGTTTAGGAGCAGAAAAGTTAAAAGCTGAGGAGCTGTCGGCGAATGGGCAGCGTGCATCCAGCTGGGTGCTGAGGAACATTCCCAGAGGGGAGGCAGCCTCCTGCCCAGCAACATCATCCCAAAGAGCAAACAGGACGAAACAAAACACTGTAGCAGCCATTACATCAAGGCACCGGACAGAACAGCAGATACCTGCGAATCAGTGTAACCCAAAAACCAGACTGACTTCAGGCCACGCTGCTCCAGAATGACACCACTGAGCCACAGAAGGGTGGGACTAAATTATTCATGGACCGGTACTGAGATCACCATGTTTCCGTCATCTGGAACCAAGACCTCATTTGCCCAAAATCAGAGAAAATCAGGAATGGAAACCCTGGAAATATTCAGATCAAACTATTGAAGACTTGCGAATGGTTAGCTCAGCAAGCTCAGCAAGAAGTTCGTGGCAATTTTACTGTTAATTAAGATGCCTGATCAAAAAATAGGGACAACTAAAATACCCACAGTGGTGACCACTGGAGAGCAAGCTGGCTGAAAGCAGCAGTCTCAGCTGGCATGGATAATAAAAGTTTAATTTATGTTTGGCCCGCCTCAGGTCAGAGCAATGCACGGAAACGAAGATTCCTTCAAATTCGTCAGTGACGAAACCTCATTAGCATGTCACTGGCTAATACCTGTATGACACAGACAGCATGATCAGCTATTTACCATGAAGTCCAGCAGCACCCTGCGCGTCCGCGTGATGCGCACGCAAAAAGGACTGCGCCTGAGAATAAAAACAAGAAACTTTGAGGCCCCTTAAGCTATTATCCATTTTATATAATCACACAAAACATGTACATGCGTATACATAAAGATATCGGGTCTTTAATCAAATCAAGGCACCGTATCTTCGCCGAGCCGCGCTTTAATTAGAAAACAGGCTGCACTGCGCACTCGCGCCAGTAGATGGAAGTAATGAGCTTGAAACGAGCTTGAAAGTGTTACCACCTTTGAAAGGAAAGATTTATCAGCAAATTCTCCCGATAAATGTAGATTAAATTGCAAAATAACGTTACCCAGTTTTGGTACCATATAATATTGATGCAATTTTAACAGCAAATTAAAACCCACTAACTCCACAAGTGATTACTGTTACCAGACAGTTAGCTAATTATGGCATTTCTCAGTTCACTGCAAAGACTAAATATGCAAAAAAGACCGCTGACGAATTGTCATTAAAGGAGAGAGAGCATAATATGTGTATTTCTGATAACCTTCTTCCAGCCAATGAATGTGCCTGCACAGGTTAACCCAGCCCTGCAGGATTCTAACCCTGTTTTCCTGGTGTCCAGCTGATCAGTGGCGTGTCCATCTGAAGCCCTCCGACACCCTTAATCAGTTATGATCTTTTCCACTGAGACTCTTAAGTTCTGCCAGTAGTGCTAAAGGATTCAGCTTTCAAAGGCATCCATGTTACAACAAAGAGACAAGTTGCAGCTAAACAGGACGCCGACGGTTTCAATTTACGGTACCATTTTGAACAGAGTTAAGAATTTTTCAAGGCTATTATGAAACAGTTATTCAACATGCTACTTTAACAGCAAATGAACAATTGCATGAAAATGTTGATTCCCAATCTCAAAATGCAGCCAAAGGTTCATAATCCAACCTGTAATTGTAACCATAGTTACACAAAAAATGACCCACAGCTGCCAGTTTTGTAATAAAATGGACAAGCGCACAAGGCAATGGCCTATGCCACAGCGAATTCTGATGGACATTTTTTATCAAAATGTAATTTTTACCACAGGTGTAGCCTCTAGGTCCAAACCCCCCAGAGCCCTGAATAGGACAAGAGGGTACAGGAAATGGAAGGACAGACAGATGGATGGATATGTGTCCATGTACAGGCAGGTAGAAGAGGGTCCAGATTCAAAGGTAGGGCTGAGCCTGTCGTGGCCCTGATGCGTGAGATAAAACATAAACAGCCTCAAACATAGAGTAAAACTGCACAGATGCAAGCAGAAATGGCCGTGGGCCTGGTGATAATACGGACACAGTAAGATGTCCTGCTTGTTGTGTCACCCCCATCCTTTGAACTGCAGCAGAGGCCACCACTCTTCCAAGCGAACAGGCGTCTTCTCCTCTCGCCCCTCTGTGTAGCTCACAGGTGCTTCATTCGGGATAAAAGTATCCCGGCCCAGGAAGGATGAAAGCGCTCCTGTGGGCACCGACACACCTCTTACGCGCGATTAAAAGGAGCCGTGTGCCTTTTCAGGGGCCCTGCAGCTGTGGCACCGCGATCTCCGCTCCCCACCGCGCATTTTCAAAGAGACGCTTTGATATTCATCGTCACTTACGAACATGGTAATACAGCTGCAGAAATTACAAAATGTTTTTTGCTGTACATGTTTCACAAAACTGCATGTTTGTAACACTAAATAGCTGGACTGAAATCAATTAATGAAGTAATAATGAATTACTGTTTTTAATATACACACTATGAATACATCTTCCATTCATCCATCTTAATTTATTTCTTTAGCACCCACTTTAATCCAATGTGATACACAATTCAGAAAGCAGTCAGTCCCTGGAAGAATTGGGGTTAAGGGCCCAAGAGTGGCATCATTCGGCCAAACACGGGATTTGAACCTGCAACCTTCTGAGTCCCAACCCACAGCTACACAATGTCCCATCATCTAATTTAACCACTTATCCCACAGGGGGGACAATATAGGGCATAGATTAGGGGTAAGATGCCCATCCATTGCGTGCATGCACACACACATGCGCAACACACATGCACACACCATGTGCAATTTAGAAACTGCACAAAGAGAGGATATGCACACTGCACATGTGCAGAGTGGAGGTGGGATTCAAACCTAACCCAGGAGGCATGAGGCAACACTGCTGTCTGCTGAGCCACCACGGCACCAAGCCCCCCTGCTCAAAATGCATCAATAGTGTTTAACACTTTAATAAAAAAAAAAAAAAAAAGCATTTCATGAGCTTAAAGGCCTTCCTGAGGACATCCTTCTGTGCCACACAAAGTAAATATTCATGAAAAGTATACAGGCGTTAACCCATGAACAAGCCTGTGAACCAGCACTAACCAGCCCAGGAGTCCAATGAGGGGAGGGGAATGTCAAATGTCTTTATTACACATTCAGACATCTCGCTCTTTCAGCCCTGCTGTTAACAAACATAAAGCAATGGAGGCTAATTACAATGAACAGGCAGAAAAATCCTCTCAACTCGTTCACCAGTATCATTTTGTTTGTGATTCGTTATTTTTTCCATTGTTTCCTTGGCCAGTAATCTCCGTTTACCTGATAAGCGAACCCGCTAGTGATTCATTGGTTACCTGCCTTGACTGTTTAACTGTCACACGCGTACACCGTAATCTACACCGTAAGCATGGGGTGACACTGGGATCTCGTATTCCGGAGCCATGCTTGTAAGAGTGACACCTTGCTGTGTCACACCCTGCTTCACAGGTTTGTCCATCACTATGAGTACAATGACACACAATAGTGCATTTGGGATCATACCTGTAGCATACAGTATATGTGCTTTACTGGGATTTAAATACAAAGTAGCCTACTTAAAAATAAGTTACTACTAAAAAGAGTTACTAATCACAGATTTGCTTCTCTGGGACAAAAACGTATTCAGCCCAAACTGCTAATTTACCTACAGCAAGCCTGTATAATGTCAATATCATGGCATGTTACTAAATATAACCAATCCTCGCCCCCCCCCCCACACACACACACCTGCCCCCCCAAACCAAAATCACATTATTAATGAATAACTAGATTATTTCATTGCTGCTAAAGTCACAGTCTGCCACTTTTCTGCTATGTGTGGTAAATCTTTTAGACATTTAATTTTCATATACATAACGAGCAAAAAAAATAACATTTCATATTAATGGCTTCGCTCGACACATATTGTGGCATTTCGGGAAGCTGGTTAACTGGTAGAGCGTCAGGATCAAACAGAATAGCTGGACTGACAGTAATAAATGCTGAATATGAAGGATGAAGCTGCCCCCGACGGCACCAGCTGGGCTGGACAATCGGCATTTTCTGCAACCACCGAGGTCGAACCTGCATCACCACGCCTGCATCTTATAACCTCCTACTGACATGCTTTCGGACTGCAGCTCCTGTGCAACCATAACTGGGGCAGATTTTTCTTCTTTAGTCATTTGATTTTTTTTTTTTTCCCCACAGCAGTACAAAGACTGTCAGTATCCATGGTTATAAGACACTGACAAACACACTGCTCTAAAACAAACGTCATCCTAAGCAGATCTCAGCCTTAAACTGCAGAGAGAAGGTACCAGAAGGTACCCTGACTGGCAGGCCATTAACGAGTCTAACGCACATCGTGTGTGATCTAAAGCGGCAGTTCATCAAAGCACCAGCTAAAAATCAAAACATTCTTGCGGACACAAAAGCCAAAATTAAAGCATAAAACACTGCAAGCTTGCCAGTTCATATAAAAATTAATTAATTATATTTGCCTAGAAAAGAATTCATGGCAAACTGAACAGCTGATATTCTCAGAGAATTCGCACTTAACCCTAACCCTTCTTACATCAGTGAGTTCAACTTTACATCAAACTTCAGTTCAGGGACAGAGGAATTGCACTGTGGAAAGCGAGCATCCCATATCCTTTAAAATGTGCATCCCTTTCAAAATCCTTGATATTCTTGTATCACAGCTTATTAAGACAGAAACGGTGGATGAGTATCGGCGAGCGGAAACCACACATTTCCATCACTCAATTATGCGTCAGCCTCATTGGACCCACGCACTCGCGCGCACACACATACAAAGCCCAATTATCTCAAAGAACAAACACTCCCATTAAAAGAAAAAGACACACACAACACCTAGTGCGTGATGACTTTATAGCTGCACAAGCAAAACGCTCTATTACTGTATGTTGGCAACATTCTCCAGTTACCTCCAATCAGCTCTCAGTGTTAAAATGAGGCCCAAACTGCGAGTCTCCCAGTACTGACGCTGTACAAAAGAAAAGGCCCTTTTAGCTCTGATCCCGAAATCCAATAACTGCAGAGCACAGTCTGTGCGATAGTTGCCTCGGCATTTCATATCCATACGGCAAGCTTCCTAATTTACTGTCCCCCTCACAAACATCAGATAAACGCGCCCAGAAGCATCTTACGGCTGACGGTCTGCCCCAGTCCTCCACAAACAGCATGTTTACAAATCGGGACCATGCCAGCGAATCACTGGAAACTGAAAACAAATGAAAGAGCGATTGTCAGTAAAGCCCTCGGCCATGTGCCCTGTAGTTTAGGGGCCAGTGAGCCAAGGAATGCGAGGGCGGCCCTCTGAAGCTCAGTCATTTATTTATCGGTACCACCTTACCTGACTTAGCCTGGCATACTCTAAATGGGGCTACTGTATACGCTGGACTGTGTACCGTACTGTGGCTGATCTCAGTAGCACCGCAGACACGCCGGATCTCGCTTTCCAAGCACCTAACGCTGGAGGAACATCAGCAGAGCGCGAGCTGCAGGGTCATCATGGATAGTCATACCACGTTATAGAAACACACAGTCTCTCCAAGGCGGACAGTCTCATAGCCAGGTGACTGACGCCTCAGAGGATTCTCCCCCCTCCAATATCTTGAGTAAGATAGCCCTCCTCATACAAACTATTAACACTGACCAATAAGGGTCAGTGATGTGGTCACATGGTCAGGGGGACATAGGTCTGCATTAGCGGTTGGCTGCTTAAATGAACACAATTTACGTCTAACAAAACTTCTTAGGTGTGGCCCTGATATTGTTCTCGTTTTCAGTTTATGGTAACCGGCAAATACATGTAAACACGAAAACGAAAATACTACCGGTGTGTTTGGCCTCAGTAAACATTTTAAACAGTAAACAAACTAACATTTAATTCCTAGTGAAACCTGAATTAAGTGGGGAATACGGGATAATTCACCATTATTTTTAATAACCAAACGTTTTCATTAAGGAAAATATGCAGGAAAGATCTTTATTAGTTAATTCAATTTTTTTTTTTATAACAAATTAAAAGAACATAGTTTAAATTCAAATTGAATCTGATCATTCAGACAGCAGCTCAGTGAGCTGGAATTAAATGCTCAGCTGACTGAAAACCAGCCTGACCTCTGACCCTGAAATGCTGGCCCTGCAGTTGGGACCAGCTGGTGTCTTAAGTCTGAAGATTGCCGGAAATGAGGAGGACAGAGCGTAAAAGGGAGGAAATGTTTGTTTGTACGAGCAACTGGGGCAACACAATTAGCACGAGGGATGTCCCAGTCTGCTTTTCTGGTACCCCGCTCCGACCCATTCAGCATTTATATCCGCTGATTCTGAGTCCCGATCTGATATTTAATAAATATTTAAATATACATGGACATACAGTAGGCATCGGTGCATTCTTTATCTGGATAAGCCATTTCACAGTATTCATCCTTTGATGTTTCTGTAAGTGCCTGATTGTATTCGCTGTATCATATGACGCTCTGTTGCTACCACGTCTCCAAAGGTGGCAGCTGGGCTACTTTGAGATTCCAGTCTAAAGAATTTCCACACGGCTGCTATTGTTCCTCAGGCTTATTGTAGTGTCTGATGGAACCTTACAAATCTGCACAGCTGATGTAAATTAATTTGATCGGGCTTTGGATCAGGCTGTGGTAGCCGATACTGATCAATTAAAAAATTGTGGATCAGCCCCGATCTTCCATATCGGCCCGGGACTAACAGAGTCTTTGATCACCTGGCAACCAGTGGGTGACGTTGTGTGATTGACCGATCCAGCACCAAAGCCTCTTCCAGTCCAAACTTGGAACCACAGAGCCCCTGTTCATATAAACACAGCACTGTGAGCACAGCCTGACAACAGACGCGTTACAGACGCCCACAAAGTGAAAAATGCGCAATACACAAAGCACACGTTTTGGTAGACACATTATGAACAAAACAAGTAAATTCAATAATCAAGGGAGCCCTTTTTGACAAACTAGAGCTGTACTGTAATTTTACGCCTACAGTTGCTTTAAATCACTGGTTTGCCATTCTGGGATACAACGCAGACAAAATGGTGGCAATGTCAACCTATAAACTCAAAAGGTAAAACTTGACAACACACCTTCATTTATACACAGAGGTGCAAGGCAGACACACAAACAAGCACTTTAAAGCAGGAACGAGACAGAATTGCATTTGAAGGACAGTCATGTGAAGCCAGAGGACTAAGTGCTTAAACCCCCATTCATGCAAAACACAGACCCCCACCACCAGCAAAGGTGATATCACTAGTAGCAGAGTCCGACAAATAGCAGAAATAATTCTAATGTCATTTCAATAATGACTATTTCATTTAGAAGAGTGGATACAGAGAAGAGTTCCCAGCACTTAAGGCTAAGTGAAGAAGGAAATGGAACGAGGCTGTTAATCCCCCCCCCCCAGCCCCAAAACAGTGGGTGAGGCCCACAGCTCCTCAGATCTAAACTCATTTCTCAGGCCCGTTCTAATCCGATATGCGGTTCATCCAATTACACCTTCAGCTGGCGAGTCGAGCCTCGCGCTTTCTGAGGTATAATCGAATGAGCAGCGCGTGAGCCCAGGCTGGATGAGAACAGAGCGGACAGATAAGCCATCTCCGCGTGAAAAGCTATCCCCCCCGAGACGCGTTCCCCGACAGGACGAAGTGCACAGATATCATTACCGTAGCGTAACATTATCTTTAGTGCAATAACGGAGGAACCTGGGCTGGGGAAGTGGAGTCAGAGGGCCGGAGCCTGCGCTGCCTGATCCGTCTCCTCACCTCCGCTTTAGCAGCCGCCAGCCAGCAGGAAACTCAGGGACGGGAAACCCACCGTGACACTAATAAGCCTTTAAGCTGGGGTGAGAACCTGCACAAGCAGCCATATAACAAGCGCTAACACGCCCCCCCCCCCCCCGGTCCGCTCACACAGACTGAAAGACCATATAAGATGTCGGCCTGCGTCGTCGTCCTTTTCTTTACCCTCTAGCAATGCTCGAGATCTGTGTTTTTGCAGGAAGAAACTGGAATGGCCGGTGCTGAACCGTAAAAGAACAGGGAGAATGTGTAAACTCCAGGACAACAAATGCGCACGTACCACCGGAAGCTCAAGGCCAGAGAGGTGAAACAAGAGAAGGAAAATGGCTACATCCGTCTTTGTCTACCTCTTCACTAGGGCTTAGAGTGCAAATGTAGTCACAGGTCACCTCTAAGTACGTCTGCTAACTTACAATTAAATAAAACTCCTTATGAACTCATGCGAGCGATTTCAACTGCACGCAAAGAGCTGCACGCATGCCGAGGTTCGCGTGAACCGGCGCTGTCTCTGCCGGGGTCTGCATGCGGAGCTCGGTACTGCTCAGTGCAAAGCTAACACAATGCCGCTAAGGATTGTGGGGCTCGAGCAGCAGCCAGGAACCGTGAACAGCAGGTACAGATACGCCGTGCACGTCAGCGGAATCATCTCACGCTGGCTGAAGGAAAACAAGGAGACACTCAGCGCTGAACATCCAAGGAGACCATGCAATTCAAAAACTCTCCTTAAAAAGGCGATGCGAGTTAACAGAGGGTTCATGTCAGGAGAAGGAACTCCAGTTAATTATCTTTCGGACGCATATCTTAAAAATAAAATGCTGAGTGAATCCTCCTTCCTCAACATGGATTATAGGATGAAAGAGCACACAAAAACACAAGTACTCGTCCAGGCAGATACAGGACCTTCCTTAACATTTGGGTTAGAATAATTTCATTAGACTCTACTGACACTCCTGCAGCTTGAGAGAATGATGCTGGAACTGCAAGCAGAGTAATAAAAAAGTGAAAAGCAACAGTCTGCCAAAACTGACATTATTGTGCAAGTAAGAACCACACTTTTAGTACAGAATGTGCTGTGGGGTCCTCAGCCTGTACTTGGGGAGAAAAAGATTTCCAGCTTATTCTGGTTCTCCTTCTTCCAACTTGGGCATGCACGCAGACCAAATATTAAAATTATCACGTATCGTAAAAATTAACCTGCATAACTGCTACCCTGCATTAGATAAGCAAATATGGGAGATGAATGGATGACCAAAAAAAAAATCTTACTTGCTGGTATTATCTGGGGGTGCAAAATTTTGGGAATTTTCCAGTTAATTCCCATATATTCCCACTAATTCCCATGGAAAGTTTCCAATATTTCCAAAATTCCCCAGCTAAACTTCCCATGGAATGGAAAGTTTCCGGAAACTTCCCGGAAACTTTCCGCCCCTTTACAACCCTAGTATTATCATCCATTAACTGGTTATGCTGTAGAGGCTCACAAGGGGCGATGGAGCCAATCCAAGACAGAATAAGACAGGAGTGCACTGTGGGCAGAACACAACCACACACACTATTATACTCTATGGGTAATTCAGGGACACCAATTCACCTAACAGCCCGTCGCTGGACTGGCAGAGGAAACCGCAGACCCGGAGGAAGCCCATACACACGGAAAGAACATGCAAACTCCATACAGGGCAGGTGCAAGACGGAATCTCCCAATGCGAGGTTCGCCACAGCGCCAACATGCCACCGTCTTAGTATTACAACATAATTAAATGTTAACTAATTAGCATGATTGACTATCCATTACATTTCAAACATTCTCAGACAATTTAGTTAATACTGCACAGTATAATCAAAGCATAGACTGGATACAATAGAACACCCATGCAAAATCGGTTACTATTAAAAGCATCTAACATAGTTTGAAATATTTGTATTTGTTTGGCTCTCATCCTCTATTAATATTTTTAGCCCTTTTGTTGTACTTGCGCACCCTATTTATCTGAACTACAGACTACATGATGCGGTTGGTATAGTGAAGTATAATTACTGTAATTTCAGCAATTATATACTTCAGCAATTATAATTGTATACTCCATAAAATTAGAAGTTTCTTTTAGAACCTTGTTAATTCATACCCCTTCTAAGAGGATTTTCCAGCATTCCAATGAGAAAACAATTAAATGCATAACTGAGAAACGGATTTCATTTTCCAGTTATGCTAGCAGCTAATTTTAATTACTTCTGCACAACCCTGTCGCTTCAGCCATCCTTGCTTATAAAGAGGCAGAGTTCACATCAATACCAAACAGAGAGGAAAAAGCAGCACGAGTAAGAATATTCGGAGAAGCTTCCGTTAGAGAGTTCAACAAAACATGATCAATGAGAAATAATATCCAGCCACGTGTCCCATACTATGAACTGCAAATCTTCACCATTAACTTTTTTCCAGGTTTTAAAGGGATTGATATTAAGCTGATTAGCACGACTGAGTGTCCAGCTGAGAGAACTGACTTTAGAATCATTTGTGTATAATAAAGGAGTGTGACCGGCTTACAGTAGTACAGAGCAGAGGAACATTTTCCTGATACATAACAAAAGCCGCAATATAAAGTAGCAGAAGGCTTTCAACCAGCAGCCAGTGAAAAGAGTAGCGTAAATTTCGTATAAATGAAGAAAAAAAAACAGTTTTGCTGGATTTTAAGTTTATATAAAAATATTAGAATTCAAACAAAGTGATAACAGCAAATACATTTATTTTTCTACAGGAATATATAAAGCATTTTGGGATTTTAAACACAGAGAGTAAAGAGTGCAAATTTCTGTTGAATGTTTTGTCGCACAGCCCAAAGACAGGGTCCTCTGGCGACTGGAAACTGGGCTTAGTCTCTGACGTCTGAATGAACAGGTACACAGATCAGTCTGAGCGTGTTTGTCAGCAATGCAGAGCAGACATGCGTTCTGTCCGGGCATTAATGGGTCGTTTTCTCAGAACTTCTTTGGATTTGAGCCACGTCACCAAAAACACAGCACTGGATAAGCAGTCATTAAAAATGGATGGACCCCAAAAGAACAACTAAAGAAAAACAGAAATTACTGCGTCATATATAGACAAAGCTGTCTTATGCTTACACCTCATTTATGAGCTATAGGGTTATGGATGCTGTACAAGTGCAACCGAAATATCAAAGCAGCCTGTCAGCATACAATGCCCATTAATGGACATCCCATGACATCACACCAGCAACAACCAGCTTGTCTTGGTTAAAATAGAAAAAGCAAATTAAATGATTACTTCCAATTATTTCTCTAAGTATCCATGCAATACTCACTTTGCAGCTAATCAAGCACCGAGACAAACCAAAATAAAGTGCACAAAAAAAAACAATCTGCTTTGGATCAATTTAAATTATTAATGCAACTGAACACAATAAAAATAAAAAGTGGTTTACCAGTAGCCAAAAAGTAATCAGAGAAAGATTGATCATGTAATTATCTGACTCAAATGAATCTCATGAGACTTTATAATATCAAATTCCTTTCTTATAAAGTGTTACAGAGCAAATTCCTACACAAAAAATAGTTATCTGCTTGAATGGTTCTGAAAGCCCTCATTAGGGACCCCCAGCCAGTCCGCATACGTATGTGACCCCCCAGGATACCTCGCTAATAAAGAGCTTGGAGCCACGTAACCGGACATGCAGACAGTGCAGAAACCAAAAGCTCGGCATTTCCAGGCAGCTATTGTTACTGCACGAAATTAGGATTTTAAAAAAGATCCAAAAGTCTACTTCATAAAATTAACTCACTTTGAAACAGAAGTGGTCAGAAATGCACTGACAAACTAAAGAGTGCGCGAAAAGCAAGGAAATGGAAATTGGCATTAATTTACCGAGGAGAGCCTGGAAGAGGTTGCTCTGAAAGACGCCGATGACCCTCTCGATGGACTGGCGAAGCTGCTGGTCCGTGGTGCGGCTCAACTTCGCGCGGTACTCCTCCAGGAGCAGCAGCGCGCGCTGGGCGTCTGCAGGGGAGCACAGCAAACTGCTCACGCTCCAGAAGACACTCTGTATAGGCTTATAATACATAGGTCAACGCCAACTGCTGACACTCCAGTCAGTTTAGATCATGTCATTATGCACTGGTCAAGGCGAAATGCTGTTTCTCACAACCAATTTCATTTTGACACTCTGGGGTGCAGGTATTTCGTGCAACAGATGCAAGTTTCAACGTCATCCGCTGTCAAACTAATTTATTGAAACTTCAAAGATATTCATGCACTTTATAATAAATAAATGTTATTCATTTGTTCATTCACATCATGCCCATTCGTGGTCAGGCGTACCTCGCTCCTTAGTGACCTTAAGGCTACACAAAGTAACATTTCCAGTGGACGTGGCAAAACAAAAATATTAAATACTAAACAAGAGAAAAGTTAAACTCACCCTTCTTCCTCACCGGCATCTTCAGGTTCCAAATGTAAAAAAAAAAAATCAAGCAGCGCTTTAGTTCAGCAAGGTTTCAGGTCACAGCCTCCGGCTGGAGCTGTAGACCACCATGAACCCCGTAAATCTCTCCCTATCTTTGCTGTAAGTACACCGTTACTGGGAAAAAGGATCCCTAGGACTCTCCGATGCGGTGATCAGACCCAAGACTTCGTCTTCAGAACCGGCCAGACGGGGTCTGACTTTGTATCCGATAGGAGGCTGAAGCTGGCATCAGATCCCCGCTGTCACACACACTGGCTGTCAAACTCAGCTAATCTACCTGCGTGCACTTCCTGGGAACGAAGCACGCCTACAATCCTCTACTGTGTCTTCCCCAAGTTTGCCTTTATTTATGCAGCCACCCCAATTACCGCAAATTAAGTTAAAGAAGGAAAAAAACATGCATACAATTTCCTCATTGCCTGGGATATGCAATATTAAATCTGTGCATCCAAAGCATGTTGGATGGGAATTTTCCAGCCCCTTTCCTTTTCGCCCGCGCTAAATATTTTTTTCCCTTGAAACAGAATACTTCTCTCACTTTCCCCGCCTCTTTTTTAACTAATGCAGCTTAAATTCCCAACTTTCCTGCAAAATGGCGCCGCAGACCCGGAAACACTGCGGCGTGATCGAGCCCGGTCGCCCTGTAAGTCAGTATTAAAAGGTGCGACTTGGAAAGTTTGCGAAGTGAGTAAGGCGATCGCTCCGTGCTTCAGCGATGCATGCTCGGTTTACACTGTCATTTTGCAGATGCACATCCGTCTGGTAAGGAAATGTGAATGAAAAAACCTCCGATCAATTCCAATCAGCTCACTTAGGGAAACCTCTTATATAACCATAAATCCGTAAAACGCGAATTAGAGGTACTTCAGTTTAACTCGCTCATGACATCAGATGTACGATTCTTATTTTAAATTAAAAATGTTTTTTTTCTGTGACAATTCAAATTTTGTTAAGACTAATATATCCGGTGCCCAGTTCTTCTGAAATATTGTTCTGTCAAATGCATTCTTTTCGTGTCCTTATGGGAAAGGTGCGGCTTTTATTTCAGATGTCCGTCTAACGACTACTAGAGGGCCATAGTGAGTCTGAAGCCTGAAGCAGGAAACACGGGGCATGATGCAGAGATACCATGCAGTCCGCTTCAGACTGTGCACACACACACACACACACACACTGAGCTGGGGGGTGATTCCTACCGGAAACCTTGGAGATGGGCGTGTTACCTACGCAGCCTACAGGCAGCTACATCACAGCCATGTTATTCTCTTGTGTAAGTAGCAGTAAATAAATATTTTTGCAAAGCCTAATCTGTGTTTGGACAACTTTTATTGATGTTCATACTATATTTAAGGACTGTTTTTTTTGTGTTTGCAGCTGCCTCGTGCTTATTTACAGTGTCCTTTGCAGTCTATTGTTAGGATTAGATTTTGTGACTGTCATTGTTTTTCTGTTTATAACTTAATTGTATCAGGTTTTATGTTAAATGCAAGCTACATATATTACTCCTAAATAATCTCAGCATTAAACCCATTCACACAATTAGCAGAACTCCCTAATTTGGCTAAACCTAATGTCTTTACTGTGGGAAGGTTCAGCAATACCTGAAATGCATGGAGAACATACCGTCTCCGCACAGTCCGTCGGGTCTGAGACCTACTGACACTCCATTCCACCCCCAAACCAGTTTATTGCCTCTTAAAAGCTTCCTTGTTTGTGTGAATGGGTATTCCTTCCTCATTTCTCCGACAATGGAAGCAGGATGGAATAAGATATTTGTCTGTATCTTAGTGTAAATCTTATCTCACTGAATACATCTCATGCAGTGATTTCATCAGAGCCACACTGAAAAATGATTAGAACCTAAATTATACATTATAAATGTATATAATCTATAAATGTAAATCATCCAAAATGATTTTAACCACTTTGTGAACAATGCATTCTTTTCTCCTAACAGAATTTCTGGCCTTCACTTTCCAAAGCCTACACTGCAAGCTTTTACAAAAAAATCTTTCGTTTAAAGGCCACGTTGGTCGGGTTTAGTTTCCCTGCTGTACGTAGACAGACATCTTCAGGCGCATCTCGCTGATTAACTAAGAATTAGTGACAATTAACTCAGTAATTGAGAAGCCCATCACAATAGGATAATTGTTAAACTTGCAGTGCAAAATAGAGGCTCCATTGACAGCTTATACTCGTTGCAAAAAAAATTTAAAATCCAAGCTCTATTTATAACAATCATTGTATGAGAAATAGGCGTGTATTTCTGGGCGTTAGCATCATGGCAATTAAATCTAAGGACACGGACAATGGATTTGTCAGCACTAATCTGTCAAGACAAAGGTCTTGATAGAGCATGAATTATCTTCGACCAAGAACTTCCACCATAACGTCACAGTGCGTCTTCATGAGGCCCCAGAAGAGCAGTGTTTTGCAACAACAAGAGTGCTACAGCCTAGGCTGACCACACATGATGTCTGCTGGGACGCTGGTTGTTCTCAACTGAAAAAGAAGCTTTGTCAGTGGAATGCATCCAGGGAGAGAGGAAGGACACCAGTCACTGGTTCTGACTGTCAAGCACGGCCGGACCCGAGGTGTGGCAGTCCGTGCCTAGCACAGAAAACAGGGCTGCCTTTCACGCAACACTTGATTGACAGGCAAGCAGGAAGTGAATGGGATTTCGATCGTTAATATATTTTCAGGCTCTGGGAATAGGCCAGCAGAACAGAGTCAGGCGCTCCTGCTGAGAGTTCCCATTACTTTCCATCATGAAACGACTGGGAGATACCAAAACATATTTCACCACCAGAATCTCCAGTCAGCTCTGAGGCACGTTTTACAACATTTTCACATTTTCCCACAACCTCTGAAAATCAGCACAGTGGTTTTAGCAAGCCTGGTCCTGTCCGACGCCCTGTGTGCGCTCTTTGGTTTCGTTTCTGCCATGGTAGTGCTCAGGGCAGTGCAGGGTTTGGATTCCAATGAAATTCACAGGCACCCACACACCCATGACACATGTGGCTGCAGAAGGAGGCGGTCAAACCAGTCAGAACCAGAAAACTCAATGTTCCCTACTTCTCTACATACATCTTACAATAATATATCTAGCTTTCTCAGGAGTTTTATAAGAACTTTTTCCACCCAAAACAATGTAGCTTAATTCTTGTATTTCACTGTCATTGTCTTTGAGGAAAACGGTCTCTCTTAGTTTCTAATCCTGCTTCCACTTGAAAAGAAAAAGCTTTAATGTTTTGCTGACTTCAGTGCCACCCTGGCATGTAAAATTTTATTGTGGTTAAAAATGAGAAAGGCGGTTCCAGAAGAATTCCAAATTATCTGCAATAAGAGGTACCGCCTTTGAAAAGCCATATGAAATGTGACACATAACTGCCTTTGTGAACATAAGCCTTGTCGTTTAACATTGGAGTCACTTTTATAAAGATGATAAAACATGCTTACACAAGATGTTTACATGTGCACTTTGGCACCCTTGCGATCATTTAATTTAAATGTTGCATGTCAGAAATTTTAACAAAGGCCTTTTTTATTTCGCAAAACTGGCTGTGAATTCCTGCCCAGCTGAGACGCCAGTTATTTACCGCCACTATTTACATGTGCAGTTGTATCTGATAGCCAGCTCCTTCTAAAAAAGCAACACAGTGTCAAATATGAACAAAATGTCAATATTTGGGCAATAGAGGCTTGTGAAGTTCTATGAACATGTGGATTTTCCACTGAACACGTACTAGTGTGGGAGACGTCAGATGGAGGTGTTGTGGAGTTTCTCTCTCACTAACTGCCGTCAAAGAGGAAGCCACACAGCATTGTCTTTTTGTGTATTCATTCAATTCAGCATTTTAGGTGAATTACTTTTTTCATTGTTACAGTGTAACGCAGTAGTTCTGGTAATAATGCAACTCTTTAGACGAAGTCTAGTTACTTAAGCTGCTGCACAATTATAAAAAGCATTTATAAATCCTGCTCCTGTTTTGTTTCTCAGATAGAAAAAAAATTCTAATGCACATTGTTCACAGCTCCCAAGACCCTGACCAGGATAAATGGATGGGTAGATGGATTGCCTGAAAGCTCACCCCACACTGCATATAAACACACTGCATGTAAACACACTGCATGGATATGCGATGTGCAGGATAAGAGCCAGGCCTGGATTAGGAGCTCCGGGGACTGTGAGCCTGGGGTGACCAGATAATCCACGTCAGGGAGGACACTTTGAGCTACTTCAGGTTTTACAAACTTCAAAACTGAAAGGTTCCTGTGCTTGGCTAAATAGTTATTCTTCTGCTTTTATTGGCTTTTTTCCTTGATTGAAAGACTCATCCAGCTGTTTCACATTAACATTAGTGACACACGCATGATTATAGGAGACTGACCAATCAGCACAAACAAGGACTCAGTGCTTAAGTGCAATCCGGGTGATTTTAATTGAAATGGTCATTTACAAATCCTGTCCTAGCTCATAGTGTCCTTGCTGCTAAGGCCGGAAATGAGCCGCAGACTTTGTGTCCTCAGACCATCTGCAGGGTCTCTGCTATCTGCTGCCCTCAGTCAGCTGGGCCAGTAGAATGTAAAGCATTCCTAACATGCAGATCAAGAGCAAGTGAGTCCATCAACGCAGTCATACAACTCAGCTTCATCCAGAGCCGTCACCTGCAAACTGTACGTTTTTCATTGGCTAAAATCTTGGTTCCATCAGAAAGACGGTCCAATGCAGAACAGACCTTTGACATTATGCCGGTCTGCTGTAAGGCTGTAGCTGGGGCAGGTTTAAAGTCTACAGCACTGAGAGGCGTGACGTGATAACATTTCCAGTTCACCCATCTTACCACCTAACTGGTCATCAGAGGTTTTACGTCAGAAATGGATAACATGTACCAATTCAGCTCTCAAACTGAGGATACACAGGACTGAAACGATGATGCATGATGGGTGAAGGTATGACCAGGTGTCACACGGTTGGTCTCCCTGTGATCCCATCACTAAGACTGATTTCATAAGGCTGTGTTAGGTCTGCACCGTAAAGTGGTCATGCTGTGTGGCAGACCAGCACAAACTCACAGATTCAATACCAGAATTAAGTATTACAGCACATGCATCATGCTTTCTGAGTTGCAACAAGTTCTAATAAAAGTATATTTATTGACTTTTTCCATATTTTTTCACCAGTTTCACCACTGCAACCTCTGTTTTTCTTCTTTTAAAAAGACGTTAATGACATATTGACTGAACCTGTCCTACACAGTCAAACCTAAACTGATATAAACATACAGCAGAAGCAGATATATAAAGTGGATAGATGGATAGATATGCTGTATATACGTATATAATTGCCATTCATAATTCAAATATGTGATGTAGCTATATTGTGACTTTATATTGCGGCTGTTATGATTAATATTCATCTAAGGAGGCCTTAGCTTGGGGTTTGCCGGAACCAAACAACTACAGCATTTTTAATTCAGTTATTTGGACTACAGGAACATCCATCGGCGTTTCTCACATTTGTAAGCTGAGAGCAACTGGTCAGCATTAGAATCTCGTCTTGTGACGTCACCTGGCCAGACCTCTCCAATGCAGTCTTTCTGTGGGAAAAAGCGCTCACCTTCAAATCGAACCCCATACACTTTTACCGCAGTGCCCTGCCGTTACAAGGAAATCCTATTACATACTTTGACAAGCTACAGGAAATCCTGAAATCAGTGCAGATTCTCCTTCACAGGAAACAATAACTTCACTTTGATTGACTTACTCGTCTCCAAAATGACCCTTATATAAACATATCTGCTGATCTATTAGATCTAACTTACAAACTTACAAAGCAACTCTCCTTACATCTATCTGCATATCATGTTGTGACTCACTAAAATACATCACTTGCATTAATTAGTCTATGGTAAGAAAAAATATCTCAGTTGTTAAGGGATATTGGTCCAACACATTTGAATCACTTCCAGGAGTGGTGTGTGGCTCTGTGTCCAGAAGGTAGCTGGTTCCGATCCTGAGGCTAAAGCAGGGTTCTTCAAATCTGGACCTTGATTCCAAATCCAGGCCTTGTTTTCAGTTCTCCCAGGTAGTTAGTTTAATAAT
>JABJVO010000034.1:2664744-2696097 GCA_026770805.1 Boulengeromyrus knoepffleri
ACCTGACTGACAGGTAAAGGAAGGCTGGAAAACCAGCAGTGCTCGGACCTCGAGGACCGTGATTTGAATAACCCTGACGTGAAGCTTATTGATCCCAGGGGGAATATTCTTGAGAATAAGCATCTGCTGTGACCCAGATTCAAAACAGGTTGCTGCAGCCACAACACAGAGTGCTAACCGCTACACAATCACAGCGAGCTAATAGCACTGCCTCCACATGGCTGCCAGGCCCCTCCCTGAAGCCGTCAACCCCGAAAGCTGCTCCCGCAGCGTTTGGGAAATGCCACAAAGCCACAGCCACTCCCCCCGGCTTGGTTACAGGATTAGGAAACAAAATGAGTGTCACACTGACACAAAATGTAACACCTTAATGCAGTGTTTGGGAGGGAGCAAAAACGTTAACTGTCTGGGGATCCCCGAGATCCACTGGGAAACACTGCCTTGATGAATGGGACTGTGGGAGAAAATGGTTATTTATTGTTTTGTTTTTTGTAAAGTCGTGGCCAAAAGTTTTGAGAATGACACAAGTATTGGTTTTCACAAAATCTGCTGCTTCAGTGTTTGTAAATCTTTTTGTCAGATGTTTCTATGGTATGATGAAGTATAATTACAAGCATTTCATAAGTGCCAAAGGCTTTTTATTGACAATTATATTAAGTTTATGCAAAGAGTCAATATTTGCAGTGTTGGCCCTTCTTTTTTTAAGACCTCTGCAATTTACTCTGGCATGCTGTCAATCAACTTCTGGGCCAAATCCTTACTGAGCCCATTCTTGCATAATCAGTGCTTGGAGTTTGTCAGAATTTGTGGGTTTTTGTTTGTTCACCAGCCTCTTGAGGATTGACCACAAGTTCTCAATGGGATTAATGTCTGGGGAGTTTCCTGGCCATGGACCCAAAATGTCGATGTTTTGTTCCCTGAGCCACTTAGTTATCACTTTGCCTTATGGCGCGGTGCTCCATCAGGCCGGGAAAGGCATTGTTCATCACCAAACTGTTCTTGGATGGTTGGGAGAAGTGGCTCTTGGAGGATGTTTTGGTACCATTCTTCATTCATGGCTGTGTTCTTAGGCAAAATTGTGAGTGAGCCCACTCCCTTGGCTGAGAAGTAACCCCACACATGAATGGTCTCAGGATGCTTTACTGTTGGCATGTCACAGGACTGATGGTAGCACTCACCTTTTCTGCTCCGGACAATCTTTTTTCCAAATGCCTCAAACAATCACAAAGGGGATTCATCAGAGAAAATGACTTTACCCCAGTCCTCAGCAGTCCAATCCCTGTACCTTTTGTAGAATATCAGTCAGTCCCTGATGTTTTTCTTGGAGAGAAGTGGCTTCTTTGTTGCCCTTCTTTACAACAACTGAACCTCTCTCCTTGAAGTTCTTGACGATCTGATAAATAGTTGATTTAGGTGCAATCTTACTAGCAGCAATATCCTTGCTTGTGAAGCGCTTTTTGTGCAAAGCAGTGATGACTGCACATGTTTCCTTGCAGGTAACCATGGTTATCAGAGGAAGAACAATGATTTCAAGCACCACCCTCCTTTTAAAGCATCCAGTCTGCTATTATAACCCAATCAGCATGACTGAATGATCTCCAGCCTTGTCCTCGTTAAAACTCTCACCTGTGTTAATGAGAGAATCACTGAAATGATGTCAGCAGGTCCTTTTGTGGCAGGGCTGAAATGCAGTGGAAATGGGTTTTTTGGAATTAAGCTCATTTTCATGGGAAATTCATCTGATCACTCTTCATAACATTCTGGAGTATATGCAAATTGCCATAAAACTGACGCAGCAGACTTTGTGAAAACCAGTAGTAGTTTTGGCCGCAACTGTACATCACTGCAAGGTAATGAGCTCATTATGAGTGGATGGAACAAAGTGACAAAGGCCAGCTGACTCTCTGCCATGGGTCTGGTACTGGCTTAGCTGGAGATGGATTGTACAGTAGCATTAAATGCTCAGACACAGGGGTGGGATAGTGGTGCAGTGCAGGGCTGCCCCATCCTATAGGTGACATAGGCGATCGCCTAGGGCGCCATTTCATTAGGGGGTGCAAAAGAGCGAGTGAAAACAATCACAAGAAATACGTGATATTACAGTTATTTACACTAGTTTTAATATTTCAT
Organism: Boulengeromyrus knoepffleri; assembly: GCA_026770805.1. Taxonomy (NCBI): domain Eukaryota; kingdom Metazoa; phylum Chordata; class Actinopteri; order Osteoglossiformes; family Mormyridae; genus Boulengeromyrus; species Boulengeromyrus knoepffleri. The sequence goes on from JABJVO010000034.1 coordinate 2,666,875, forward strand.
TACTTTTCTTACACCCTGAGCTACTGAAATGCAGTGCAGTGCTACTGAAATGCAGTGCGCAGTGACCTCCGCTGTAAGGGGTTTGGGTTTGTGTATTCTCCCCATGTTTGTCTGCACATTCTGATTTTGGCAAGTTCGACGTGTCCCTGGGTCAACAAGGGAGGCGCTTGCGTGTCACTTCTTTAACCAATCACAGACATCATTGTATGACATCATCACATGAATTAAAACCAGTGTTTACTGTTAAGTGGCAATGTGCACAGATTTGTAAAGTACCTGTATTATTTTGTCTGCCTTTTTTTAAGGGATATAAACATAGACAAAACCTAGGGGTATGCTTACCTGCAAAGGCTGTGTGGGGCAATGTAAGGGTGCGTATTTATTTCATGACGGCATTAATAATAATAGTAATAATAATAATAATAATAATAATAGGGCTTGAACTAACAACCTTCTGATCACAGAGGCTTAGCCTGCTGAGACACACACCACCCCGGGGATGGTGACTGCACGGCTGGAAGCCTTGACTTGGAAAATGAGACAAAAATGGACAAATGTGGTGATGTCATACAATGAACACTGTGATTGGTTAAAGAAGTGAAACGCAAGCCCCTCCCTTAATGACCCAGGGACGCGTCAAACTCAGCAGAATGTCCTTGCTTCTCCCCCTATTTGCGTGAGCTTCTTTCATGCACCTCGTGTGCGATCTTGTGTTTCCTGGGTTCCATTCTCACACTGTATTAGATAAGGAGTCACAGTAGATGAATTGATAATTACGTAAAACCCATCCATCATCCAACCAGATATCCTGATCAGGTTTTGCAGGAAACACATAACTACATAAATGTATAAGTGTAGAGTAGTCTTGGTGTGAATGACGGGTTCACTGGGGGGCTCCTGAGCAGGGGGGGGCTCATCAGATCCCTTTCCAAAGCATACACGCACACACACGCCTCAGGTTCCCCCTGGGCCCCATCAAGCCTGCACAGCTGTGTACGCGCTACGGGGCATTTCCGTCTCCCGCCGTTACATTTCACAGTGCTAGCGGAGGCCCCCATCCTGAGCATCGCTCGCATCCTTCGGACAGGCCTCACTCCCCAAGCACGGGGCAGACCGCGTCCGTCTTGGTCCTCCTGTTCAGATGCTCGCTTTCGACCTCTTCACAGTCTGCTACGACTCCAGCCAGGTAACATTTCAGAATAGCAGCTGAGCGCCTCTTAAATAAAACTGAGCTTTTTACGGTGATGACGGTGTGTTCCAGGCTGAAGAGAGAGCGGATTAGAGCAAAGAGAATGGCCCCCCCATCAGTCAGACTGGGAGAGCCACTTTGCTATAAGCTTAAGGTATATAACAGTTTAACACTCAGATCACTGTGAGTTTGCAGTGCACAACTTCACATGAAATTCATTTTGTATATTAGAAAACAAAGCCCATTACATACTACCTCCCTTATTAGGTTATGCACAATATAAATTTTCAAAGTCTATGGAGATAAAGGTAGCTAATGTAAATAGCATTAGGACAACAATAGGACAATATTTCAGCCCATCCCATGCAGCCTAGAGCACAAGGGAAGAGTACACCGTGCATTGGATGCCAATCCAGTATAGGGCACACACACACACACACACCTGTACTCATATCTTTGTGGGGACCATCCATTCATTTCTATGGGCATAACCGTCTTCTGCTCAGCTGTTCTTGTAGAGGTAATTTTTGTAATACGACCGATAATACCAAACTTACAAGTGGTAGTAACAATATAAAAATACTGTAGTTTTAGCAGAGATAGTTCAAATTATAGTAGTAGGCTTTAAACAAATTTAGTAGAAGCAGTTAAATTTTAATGTTTTGAGTGGCAAGTATATAATAGCTATAAATCTTTTTCCAATCTTGCAATTTAACGGGTACTGTAGTACTTCTGTTGATTGTGAGGCAAACATAGTATTTGTCCTACTAATATCAGCAAGACTAATATTTTTGGAAGCATTGTTGGAAAGTGCTAACCAAGCAAAGACAGGGAGGTAAAAGCACAAGACCTATAAGACAATAGCCTTCATCAACCCAAGATGGGCATCCTTAGGGTAACTACATCTCAATTAGCGTGCGGAACCAGAGCCATGCTGGTTTTTAATGAAATGTTCAAACATCGTGTTCCTGTTTTTTCCACTGTCATCATAATTGGAGCCTTTGATGTAGCTCAGTACCTGAATTGCTGACATTACATCCTGGGATTATTTTGGTCACTATTGCAAGGCCGTCAATGAGAGTCTTCTGGAACAATGAACAGCCTGATGCTATTTTCACGACGTGTCCATTTTCTGGAAAGGAGCTGTGTTGCCACCTTCAAAGGATGGATAAGCAGGATGGACCACTTGGAAGACACCGGAATATGAATATACTTGAAGTCGAGCTGGTCTAAGGGCATGTGCCACCTTAAGCAGTTTCACCGACGGCGCCATGTAAACAGTTTGCTGTTTAAATGTGTCATTCAGTAGTGAACCAAAGCAATGGGGCCAGCTAAGCTTCTGTGCCTGTCTTCAGGGGCCTGTACTACGAAGCAGGGGGGTTACTGGCTTATCGGGGTAACTTGTCGGATTTAAGGTACCACAGTTTAAATGGACTTCATATTCATTCACTTACATTTTGCCAAGACCACCTTAAATCCGACAAGTTACCCCGATAAGCCAGTAACCCCGCTTCGGAGGTGCCCCTTGGGTCATATCTATGACCTGCATGGTTCCAGTGAAGCACTCCTCCCACGAGATGGAGCTGGAGCAGAAGTGCGACATCCAGCTGCTCAGCACCGCACAGCAAATGCTACGCTATGCTGAGAGCTATTTTGATGACATTGAGGCTGGTGTCGGGACATTATGCAATATAATCTCCTTCCAGACAAGTATAGAATAATTAACACTTAGTGATTTTCACGCATAGTAACATTATTTTTAGCTTACGCAACCCTTAAGACATACAGGCCAAGAAAGAGAGACATAATGAAAGGATTTGCAGTAAGAATGACTGTGTATTTAAGGCAGACACAAAGCCGTTGTTGTGTAAACCAGTGTATCTGTTGTAAATCTGATGCTCAGTAAAGGTTTAATTAATTAAACACGCCTCATCATACTTCTAGATTAGGTATCCAACACACATCAGGACCTGTCCCTGTCTTGCCCTGGTCTGTATGTTATTTCCCTGTTCGGCCAGCAGATGTCACTGGCCATCCCATTTTCCCGATATTCCCAGTTTTGCCGTTGTTCTGTTCCTAATGTGTTCCCCTGCTCCCTGGGCTGCCGTGTGGCTGAAAGGGCTAAGTGGTGGCCTGTGAGCTAAGCATCTCCTTTCATTTTGGGTTGAACTGTTGTGTAATCCTTGTAAATAATTTTTGCTGGTATTTCTGTATGGCTCCTTGTTTTGTACATTGGTTAGTTGGTCCTGTTTGAATCTAGTTTAGTGATTATGTCCTGTTTCACCAGTGTTCTCAGTGTCTCCAGTGTAGCTCTATTCCCTAGTATTTCATTGTGACAATTGTGACATTGTGTAATTTGTAATTGGCCCACATCTGTCCCTCGCTGAAACCTTGTCAAGCGTATATAAATGCCAGCCCATGCCCAGTTCCTCTGCCGGCCATCGTGAGTATTTTCAGTGCTTGTGCTGTGTTAGTCTCATATGGTGTCAGTTCTCTAGATTCTTCCTGCGTTTCCCCCTAGTTTCCCTGCTTTCATTTCTAAGTAAAAAAACAACATTGATTCCCTGTCACAAAGGGTAATGATCTGCCTTGACGCAAAGCCATGTTGTCTGTATCTTTTGCTTTTCCATTATTTTAAAATGAAGGATTAGCAAACCTTTCTAGAAGCAAGAGGTACGTTTTGCATTGACCCCCAGGTCACCGCTCTGCTTTACTGCAGCCAAGGATGGGGTGCCGTCATCACTGGATCTGTCACCTTTTGCTTCAGGCACCGGCGAATCAGAATGCAGCAGTCTGTCAGAGAATAGATTGGGAGAATCACATAGTTAGCCAGAAAATAACGCTCCCTCTCAGGGGACAAAGAGTAAACTGCTCACTGGGAGAGACCCATGGTTGGAATTTCAGGCAGCCTGAGACTGTCCTCTTGTCGGGGAATTTCAGGCAGCCTGAGACTGTCCTCTTGTCGGAGAATTTCAGGCAGCCTGAGACTGTCCTCTTGTCAGGGAATTTCAGGCAGTCTAAGACTGTCCTCTTGTCGGGGAATTTCAGGCAGCCTGAGACTGTCCTCTTGTCGGGGAATTTCAGGCAGCCTGAGACTGTCCTCTTGTTGGAGAATGGCAGGTAGCTGCACATAAGGTGAAGCAGTGTCACCCCCACAAACCAGACCATGACGGGGCCGGTCTTGGTCACTGGGTTACCCACTACCTGCTACTAAACAGTGGGTTAGTTTGACAGGCTTTTAATTAGCCTCTCTCACTGACCTGCAAATCCTACGAAGGGGGAATCCATTCAGATACTTCCCCAGCCAGAGTCAATTAGTTTTACTTGTAGAGTTGTCCGTCTGGATCAGGAGGTTCTCTGGTTTCATGTTTTGATGCAGGACACACCTTGAAGAACTGCTTAAATAATAAAGCCAAAAAGCCAACTGGTATACACTAATTAACTGAAGCAACCCAAAGCACTCTGAGGAATAATAATGCCATGTGGTAGAGACTAATATCTGTGGCATACTATCCTCGATCGTGGTGAGTTTCTAAATAATAGGCCTCAGTTTCTTAAAATTATGCCTAATAAAAATTTGAATATTAAATGAGCAAAATGATTTGATTTGTTCTTCTGTCCCAAGTTGCGGTCTAAAAGCAATCAGGCCTCCACCCATTATAACTGCTTTAGGGAAATGCACTCCTTCAGCCACTAGCGGAGCTCTCACCCTTTCTCAGTCCTGCTAATTAATTATGTTGTGCAATCTGTTATACCGTAACAGCAGGAAAAATTCTACCATATTTATTATGGTGAAGATCTGGCCCCAACAGCTGCCAGTTTTTTTTACTATAAAAACATTATTTTTTACAGTGTAGATCTTGGAACGTATCACCCGCAGACACTGGGGGTCAGATTCTTGATTATAAGCGATGGCTTTGTATTCTACAGTAGGAGTTCCCAATCCTCGGTCTGTAGCTAGTATTCTGATAGTGCTGCAGTGTATATTACTTTTAAGTTTACGATGCCCTCTATAAGATTCTTTCTGGGTTATTGTGGAATTCTGATAACAGATGTAACAGCTCTGATCAGTTAAAAACTACAGGTTCTTTAAATGAATTTTATTACAAGATAAACATTATCAATACAACAAGGAACAGAAAGTTAGACTGAAAAAAGATCAGGTATGTAAAATTTTAATGATGGACCTTTAAATTTAATTGGCTTTTTTAACTAACAAAATACTAGAAAACAATTTAGAAAACAATCTCTACCAACTCTGGAACTCTGGAATAGACTATATCTATGCTATTATCCCCTCATGAACAGGTCAAATCGCTATCAAAAATGCCTGAATCAGCATAAGAAGCTGGCCAGAGGAATCACACATTGAGGTTCACTGGGAGCAGGGATAAGAAGCATCTCCACGCCTCCATCCTGGCCGAGCTCTGCTGCCCCCTAGTGGCACAGTCAATTTGTGTAACATTCCTTTCTTTCACTTATCTTTTGGTCGAGTCACTGCCAGCACCTTCTCCTCCACTGTGTCTCTTTAGAAAGGGCAGGTTTGAGTGCTCACAGTGCTGCCACTCGTCGGGCTCGGTCATGTTGCCTCTGTGGATGGCAAGTCCATCTGCTCGAGCCACCCACAGCAATGAAGCGCCCCCATGTGGTGGTGTTCTGCACCACACCACCAGCTGAGATGAATGTAATTAAAAACAATAGTAGTTTTTGGACAAAGACTGCACGTGTATTTATGTAATTATGTAAGGACTTTAAACATGGCTAACATATCTAGGCTGTTAAGTGGATTTTAGATTTACTCTTGGATAGCATAACCAGCTAATTAAACGAATATTAATCATTTTGTTTCTTAATATAAGTGCCTGTGTTTCCTAAATCCTCTTTTATTTGATACACGTTTGCAGTTTTACACCATATTCCTGTTTTATGAATTAACTTGACAGTCTCATCCCTTTTCTGTGGAATATAGATGTCAGTTTGACATACATCTATATCCATGACCAAGGAAATACAATCCGGTACAACAGAAGGAAAAAATTATAAAAATTAGCAGATTGCTGAAGGATACAGTCCAGTTAATTCCAATCAGCCAGTTAATTCCAGTCTTAAAATAGCCGATGGAGCGGACGAATGAGACACACTCCCACAGCGCTAAGATGTGTGCATCCTGCGGAGTAAGCCTTCTGGGAAGAGCGAAGGAGAGACTTACCTTCCAGAAGCTTCTGAACTGATTAATAGGTCACTGAATGTCCAGAGTCACAGTGAACATTCAAAGGATGACCAAGCTTACTGGGATTGTTCCCAGATATGGACACGATTTGGAATATCTTCAACTGAATTTTTAAATATGGCATATGTCGACTTTTAAACTGCATGGTTAATACTCTGGGATAACGTGACTAAGAGCTCCGACTTCAGCACCTTCACTGCTGAAACTGATCTCCAGGGAGCTCCAGAGATGTCAAAGAAGAACAATTAGCTTTCGTTACTCGAGCGGCAGCCTGAACCTGTTATGCTGGCTTGTCTTAGTTAATTGTTCTTTCATAATTATTATTCTATGTCAGCTATTTGAAAAAGAAAAGAAAAAAACAAAGAGAGCCCAGCCACCGAGCACGGTCACATTTTTTCCATCACTCCCTGAAGACACCACAGGTCAATCAGGACCCGTCCTTCAGGAGACAGGAGCAGCATCTTCCCAAGAGCAATATGAATGCTGTACATGTACTGATATACCTGCAGTACGAATGCTGTACATATACTGATATACCTGCAGTATGAATGCTGTACATATACTGATATACCTGCAGTACGAATGCTGTACATGTACTGATATACCTGCAATATGAATGCTGTACATGTACTGATATACCTGCAGTACGAATGCTGCACATGTACTGATATACCTGCAGTATGAATGCTGTACATGTACTGATAAACCTGCAGTGTCATTTATTTATTTAACCACTGCCATTTTAAACCTCGGCATCTTGATGTCCTACTTGTATGTTATTGTATATTGTACGTACACTTAACTGAGACACAGGTGTATAAAATCAAGCACCTAGTCATGCAGTCAGGTTTGCAAACATTTGTGAAAGAGTGGATCATTCTGTAGTGCTCAGTGAATTCAAGCATGGCGCTGTCATAGGATGCCACCTTTGCATTAAGTCAGTTTGTGAAAATTCTTTCCTTCCATGGTCAACTGTAAGTGGTATTATTGTGCGGTCGAAGCTTTTAGGAACTACAGAAACTTTAGCAAACCACATAAAGTAACAGAACGGGGTTTCTGAGTGCTGAGGCGCGTAGTGTGTCTCATTTGTCCACTGCATGGTGTATTTTGGGACTGGAATTAACTGCCCATCTGGAATTAACTGGACGGTACCATAGGTCGTCAACGTTCTATAGACCCAGTAACTGCAGAGTTCCAAACTGCCTCTGGCATCAACCCCAGCACAAAAACTGTGCACCAGGAGCTTCACGGAAAGGTTTTCCATGGCCATGCAGCTGCATACAAGCCTCACACCAAGAAGCACAATACCAAGCAGTGGAAACGTGTTCTGTGGAGTGATGAATCTCACTTCTCTGTCTGACAGTCTGATGGACGAGTCTGGGTTTGGCGGATGCCAGGAGAACGTTACCTGCCTGACTGCATTGTGCCAACTGTAAAGTTTGGTGGAGGAGGGATAATGGTCTGGGGGTGTTTTTCAGGGGTTGGGCTATAGGCCTATTAGTTCCTAAATGGTTCAGCATGCAACGACATTTTGGACAATTCTCTGCTTCCAACTTTGTATGAACAGTTTGGGGAAGGCGGCCCTTTTCTGTTCCAGCATGACTGTGCCCCAGTGCACAAAGCAAGGTCCATAAAGACATGGTTGGGTGAGTTGGTGTGGAAGAACTTGACTGGCCCACACAGAGCCCTGACTTCAACCCCACTGAACACCTTTGGGATGACCTAGAGCGGAGATTGCGAGCCAGGCCTTCAGGTCCAACATCAGTGCCTGACCTCACAGATGCTCTTCTGGATGAATGGGCAGAAATTCCCACAGACAAAGGCTCCCCAGAAGAGTGGCAGCTGTTATAGCTGCAAAAGGGGGGACCAAACTCCACACCCAGAGTGGAGACTTGAACCCTGGTGCCAGAGATGTGAGCCACCTGCTTTTGAATCTTTGCATCCTACTTCGCAAAAACATATCACTAACAAAAATCGACAATAAATCCTTACATTAAATGCTTTCACCATTTTGGTATTTATGAGGAAATGTACATTCTTTACTTGTCTCTGAAGTCTTTATTGAGTTTCCCTCTGCTGGTGACATGTGGCGAGCAAAATGCTGAAAGCTGTCGATATGGTCTGTTATGCTGTCAGTCCAAACATCAAAGAGATGATCCTTCCCATCAGCAGTCAGTTGTCATGATGGCTATCTACTCTTCATTCCTCATGCCTGTGATGCAGACATCTTAAAATTTCTTTTGTCACACTGTCCAACAGTCTGCCCTTTCCAAGCTTTCACTCCAGACCATCTCCTGTCAAGAGGCCATCAACTTATTTTCAGTTTCTTAATTATTTACTGACCATTGGGTCTTTCCCCACTAGTGTCCCTGACCCTGGTGAATCTGTTACAATACCCTCCTTATGTCCTCATCTTCATTTTCCTTCAGTTTCAACAAGCCAACTCGAACGACACTGAGAACCTCCAAGTACCTCGGACGAGAGCTTCACTCTGTCTCCACTCCATCCCAGTACAAACTGTCCAGATTTTTCTTCTCTACAGGCGCTTTCACACAGACCTTCCTGTGCCGACTCAACCAGGGACTTTTGTAGCTCCTGGCTACGTTCATGTGTCATTTTCACACCGCACAAGAGATCTTGGACCTTTATGCTAAATAATCTTGAGAGATGCAAATCTATATAATCTGAGACAAATTGTACTTATCACAAAATACTGTTTTCAATCTAATGCTTTAGCAATACCACTATACAGCAATTCAGCATGCCACAGTGATGTGCCGACTCTGCCTTCCTCTAGTTATGCTGTTTAATGAGCCATCTTAATACTGAGAATAATTTTGTCATTTATATTTTCACATGCAATACAGATTTTTAAGAATTACCTGGGTTACGGGGGGTAAACATGAGATGCTGGACATTGGGATTGGTGAATAAATTACTCTCAGCTCCTATATTCTTTCAAAATGATGGCTTCCAGTCATCACATGAGTACTCTGACATGTCAAACACACATAAATCTTGCATGTTTCTTCTGCTGATCATAAACGATATCTAAGGCTCTTTAAAAACAACCTTGGCTGTGTTGTAATGTGCTCATTTTCAACACACAGCAATTTTAAAATCCTTTACAGTTTATCCCGATGTCTGGAAAAGTAGGCATTCTAAAAAACAAACAGCATTCTGCTCAATCAAGCTTCTAACTGCTTCAAAAATCTCTCCTGCTGTAACCAATTAAGGTGCCCAGGCAGTTCATAGAGGACATGCATTTGGCTCTCGACGGGTTTGAAGAAAAAAAAAACAAAGTAACAGAATTTAACTTACGGCAACAAGGGTTAAGATGGCTCTATGAAGAGTTTTTGGGTGCCAAATTAATTAAAAACTGATCTTAAGGGGTCTTTAAATCAAGAGGTTGCTGATTTAGAATGAAAAACAGCACATTTGCATGAACTGTTCTGTAAAATTAGAAGATAACTTCAATTTGAGGTAGCAGTTCCGACGGTCCTTTCCAGACCGTCGCCCTTCAGGGGTTACTGGTGGCAAAGACACTGTCCTAAATTGTAGACCCAGTTAAAAGGATAATTAGCTGGAAACCTGTAGTCATCTCAGCATCCTTTAGAAGAACAGAGGGCAGGTCTCGCTTTGAATGAATGTTTAAGGACTGGGCTTTTTAACCAAGCAGAAACCTTTCCTAAACATTTTTGCGCAATCCCACTCTAAAAGATAATGTTACTGTATTATATTACTGTTGTTCAAGGTCACACTCCTCACACTTTAGAGAAAAACAGCCGCAGCAAAAGCGTCAGACGTTGCCACAAAGAGGACGAATTCACAGAAACATTATTTTCGCTTTGTAGTTTCATTTAGCCTATGATTTTGTGCAAAGCAACATCAGCACAAACATACGTGGTGTCGAGGACTCAACTGGGCAGAGCTTCCAGTGAATGCCCAGGTACAAGTATAGGCAAGACCTCATGGGAGTTTTACACAAAAATGTTCTGAGGGCAGAAGGAAAAATGATTGGTTCAGTGAGATAACCAATCAGATTGTAGAGGAGGTGGGTCCAAGCAATTAGAGGAAGCGGGACTGAAGACCTCTTGCGTTGCGGAGGGATCTCCAAACAGCGGTGGTTTGAGAAGTGCAAACCAAAGAACTGTCAATAAAAACAAACCAAATGAGCACTTTATATAACACATTAAATCACAAAAAAAACCTCAGTCTGGATGTGAAGGAGGCCTCAACCAGTCCCACAGGTGACTCTTAGATTGATCAGGAGGAGAAATGAGAACCTTTCAGACAGCAGGCTGTGAATGTCAACAGACCCACAGGCCTTCAACCACAGGCAATTTATATGTTTAATTCCCAAAATATTTCTGGATGGACCTGGGCTATTGAAGGTGTAACTTTAATTAAAAAAAATAACAATAACCACGCTATATGGGTGGTGCAGTGGTGCAGTGCTTAGCACTGTCGCCTCACACCTCTGGGAACAAAATTCAAATCTCTGTTATGGCTCCATGTGTGTGGAGCTTGCATGTTCTCCCCATGTCGTCATGGGGTTTTCTCTGGGTACAATCCAAAAATACGCTGAAGTGATTTGGGCTTGCTGAATTGCCCGTAGGTGTGAATGGCGTGTGAGTGTGTCCTGTGATGGGTTGGCGCCCCATCCTGGGTTGTTCACTGCCCCGTTTCTCTAGGCTCTGGACCCCCTGCAACCCAGAATAGGAAAATCAGTTTCACGAAACAGACAGATAATTGTATTGCATCCTTGCAGCATGTTCTCCTTTTCCATAAAACATTTTTGTTTATAAAAAAAGACTTGGAAACAGCGCACTCATGTGGCCACAAATATAAATTGCAAATACAAGGGCTGTGTTCTACAGTGACACTCTTTTTCATCTTGAGACTGTATATCTCAGAAAGGCACCTTCCAGTGATGGAGCGTGTTAAACTGTACTAAAGTGATGCAGTGCCTGAGGCAGTGAATGGCTCCCTCGGCAGTGAAGACATTTAATCTGCATTTACGACCAAATGGACTCACATACTCTCCTTAAACCAGGATCAGAAAACTTCATTAATCCCAAAGGAAACAGGGACAGGTGCAAATACAATGAATAATAATAATAAAAATTAAAAATATGTACCTAAGCGCTTGCTTAATTCACTAAATTATAGGAAATGTATTGATTTTAATGACAAAAGTCATTGCTTTATTCATTTGTTTACAAAGCCTTATATATCACATATACAACCAGTAGTTTTAAGTAAAACATTAACTCAAGTAGCAATAAACTGAAATTATAGTTCTATAAAAGCTGTTCTGACTTAAATAGTCCATAGACAAGCATCATTGGGTGCTTTTTAATTGGTAACACCTTTGCAGTAACATAAAGCACTAAACATCTGTGTTTAGTTTCCCTTTGGGAGCCAATGAATACAACTGCAGTTAATAGCAAAATGGCAGGAACAGAACTGAATGAGTCAGTCAAAAAAATATGACACTTAATAAAAAGAAAATGTTTGTGTGAAAAATGTGTGCAGATATGTTAAACATTGCTTGTAAATGAACTTCTGTTATGAAACCAATAAATTTGCTGCGTTTTTCCAGACCTACGCAATCGTCCCAAGACTTTATGTGAGTGCTGTATGTATAGTACCAGTCAAAAGTCAGGAAACACCTGCTTTTAATACACTTGTCTCTGTTTTAGCCGATATTAACAGGCCTTGAGACAATGAAGTAATACATATCAAATATTTCAACATCCAAGAGAAATGTTCAATATCTCAAAATTTTCTCAGATTTTAGCCTCTTCAAAAACAGCCTCCTTTTGCTTCAATGACAGCATTGCAGACTCTTGCCATTCTTCTAACCAGTTCCCAGATGTAGCCACCTGGAATGCTTCTCCAGCAGGACTTTCTGGGCACAACTGGCTACCTTGCTCTTACTCATCTCATGTGAGCTCTTCTCAACACCTCCCAGATCTGGTTTAGGGTTTAGCTCGGGGGATTGTGTGGCCAGGTCCTCCATCGCCGCACTCCGTCTAGTAACATACAGATCGATGTTTATGCCACGTTTCTGTGGCTCTGGTTAACTAACATTGTATCCTCAAAGTTGCTGCAGCAGACCAACGAGCGGCAGTTCAGGTGAATCAGTGCCAAAGTGCCCTTAGTGAGTCTTTGGCTTCGGGCTGCCGCTGCACTGGATGAACACTTGGGGAAGGTGGAAAAAATTAAGAAATAGTGGAACTCCCACAAACAGACCATCAGACCAAACACAGAGTTCATTATTTTGTATGGGACTGGCCAAATGCAAAAGGAACCAAATTAAATCTATCATCCGCCCTTAAGATGATGTCCTAAGCGGTGCAGTGATGTCTGCACAGCTAACACACTCTTTCTGGCACTTTCTTTTCAAAGGTAAACTAAAATGAAGCGAGGTGACGAAAAACTGTAAAAATATTTTGACTGGTGGTGTGCAACATGGACCAGAGAAACCCAGAAGACACATTCACAATTTTTTTCCAAAACTGACCATGTCTGTTCTTCTTGTTGGTCTACAAATCACTCATTCACTTCATGTACATTAGAAAAAACTGAAAACCGTGCATAGCCCTTCTCTGTCTGGGAATATGGACAGGAAAAGTGTCTGCAGCTGTCATTATAAGCAGGGCGTGTGGTGCAATAGTTCAGGGATCGGTGCCCATGTGTAGAAGGTCATGGGATCAAAGCTTGTGGTCAACAATGTAAACCCTCGAGCTACATCCGTAAATCCCAGGGGTGCTGGCTGCTCACTTTCTGACCCCAAACTTTCCTCACTTGTGTATCACATTGAACCAAAGCATCTGTGATATAAATGTTATGCACTGAGAATAGCTGCCCTGGACTGCAGTATAAACTACAAAAACAATATATGCATTCATGGTGTTGAGGATCGACACCTGTGTCTGTGACACTGAATATCAACAGGCATGTGTAAGGTGCTGAGGATCGACACCTGTGTCTGTGACACTGAATATCAACAGGCATGTCTAAGGTGCTGAGGATCGACACCTGTGTCTGTGACACTGAATATCAACATGTACGGCTGCGGCGCCAAGGATCGACACCTGTGTCTGTGACACTGAATGTCAACATGTACGGCTGCGGAGCCAAGGATCGACACCTGTGTCTGTGACACTGAATGTCAACATGTACGGCTGCGGCGCCAAGGATCGACACCTGTGTCTGTGACACTGAATGTCAACATGCACGTCTAAGGTGCTGAGGATCGACACCTATGTCTGTGACACTGAATATCAACATGCACGTCTAAGGTGCTGAGGATCGACACCTATGTCTGTGACACTGAATATCAAAATGCACGTCTAAGGTGCTGAGGATCGACACCTATGTCTGTGACACTGAATATCAACATGCACGTCTAAGGTGCTGAGGATCGACACCTATGTCTGTGACACTGAATGTCAACATGCACGTCTGCGGCGCCAAGGATCGACACCTGTGTCTGTGGACCCAACAATACAATAATGATTTAGCATTAATCAATTGGCATATATTGAAGTCTCAATCTCACATTTTCTCTGCGTAACTTCCCTTCAGTTGAAATTTTATAAGTTAACAAAAATAATTGAACATAGTCCTCCAAGAAACAATAATCCAAAAAAGTCATCAAACGAAACAATGACGTATTCTCTCCAAAGCTGTTTGGGTCTTTGAAAATAATTTTAATTATGTAACTATGTAGCAGTAGATGAGAAATGCTTAAACACATTCAGTACAGTTGAATGTACAATTTACATCATTTAAATATGTTGACAACTAATGCTTTGTTACTGGAGAGTGTTGGACAACTCTGTGAATTATATTTTCAATGACTGATTTTTCTCATTCTCACAAGGGCTCTGAAACAGAAGCTGTGTTTTTGCTTCGCAGCTGCATGAAGTGTCATTTACGTGTTGGGTTGCTACTGATGAGAGTATGGCCCTCTTCTGTGAAACTGGGTGAGCTGCTGACTGACATAATGATATCTCTGTTTTCAAAACGCAGGTGTCTACACAATGTGGCCATTGTCTTCTCTAGAGTGCTGAGTGACACTGAAACATCCTTCCTCTTTGAGCAATCTCCACTTCAGCATTGGCAAACGCAGATATAAATAGCACTTCTGACAGACAATTCAAAGATCTTCCATGGTTTTCCTTGAGATTTACCCTGAATACTATCAATGCCATTGGTGCCCTGATGAATTACACTCCTTTGTGGTTCATTATAACCTGCCGCGTTTCGTAATCGATCGTTTAACTTGGAGCTCAGTGGGTGGCATGATAGCCTCACACCTCTAGGGGTTGTGAGTTTGATTCCTGACTCTGCATGTATAGAATTTGCATGTTCTCCATACGTTCATGTGGTTTCCTTCCCATAGTCAAAGAATGTGCAGTTGGTGAACTGGAGTCTCTAAACTCTCCACTGTGTGTATTTATGTCTGAGAACGTCTTCCTGTGATGCTCTGACATCCCGTCAGCGTGTCTCCTGCCCCAAGCCCAGTGCTTCCTTGAAGAAACATACTCCCCCATAATATTCTCTCCTGAAATACTGTATGTCTTTGAGTTTAAACTTATTCTGCATTTTTCAACACTTGCCGAAGAATATTTTCACAAATTATGTTTAGGAAGGTATTCTCCTCTGAGAAGCAGATTTTATGAGCTGGAACATAATTCTGCCTTTAATTAGTATTTTAATGGCCGCAGTCAGGCCAGGGACTGTGTACATAAAACTCGATATTGAACTATCCTGTACAGCACTGGTCATCTAGTGTATCGTCCCACAGTGTCTTCCCTTCCACTGGCTGATACCTTAATGACACCTTCTTATTATGGGCTACGGGGGTGTCACTCATAGCAGACTACAGGCAGAGGTCAGTCTCCCTCCCACTTACCAAACAAGGTGAAATTCTCCAGCCTTTGTTAGAGCAGTGATTGCTTCTTTAAGCACCAAACAAGGCTCGTATCTGGCAATAAGTTTTCGTTTTTCGCGTATGGCTTTGAAATTTGAATAGTAATTTAACAAGGGTGTTCCTCTTATCAGAATGAACAAAGCTCTTTAAACCTGATACTTGTCACACCCCCAGAGCAGCCGAACAGACTGATCAGCTTACAGTACCATCCTTAGCTCTCATTTCGGTCCAGGATGCCAGAGGCTTCCCTGCTCTATCATTTCTGGTCTTTTGGGAGGAGAAATCAGATATCAGAAACTTCTTTCAAAAACTACATATTTTCCACACCACGAAAGATCAGAACGGAGGCGCTGACAGCATAAAGACAAACGGCAACCAAAAGTTTCGCAAAAGTACGCTGGCATTTTTATGTGACGGCACATTACAGTATGCGCGATTTGCAGCAGCATCTAAAAGTGAGTTTGTCAACGTAAAAAAGACATTAATCTGTAAGCTTGAGAGACCTGGTTTATGAAAGCCGGCTGAGTTCTGCAGCTCAGAGCTGCCACCTGCCAGTTCAGGGAGGAGCGCAGTCAACCAGCGTATCTCAGGACTATGTGAGCGATAGACATGCCAGTCACTCAGAGCCCAGCGGGGTCCAGGGCAGCCCTCCTAACTGTAACGAATCTTATATTAGGTGGCACAGGGCCAGAGAAAGGGGTGCAAACAGGGTAACAGAACACAAGTTGGAGTGAAACGTCTTCACCATCCCCAAGATGGCCGTGTATTTTATCAAAATTAATTTTGAAGGAAATCTACTTCCTTAAGCAAGACGTCCCATCAGCATTACTGCAAATCTGACAGTACTCTGTAGTAACTCTAATTATTATTTTACTTTCTTTTACCTGCTCAATCTTTTTCAAATGCTGTTACCGTAACTGTCCTCTTGGTGGCACTGTAACGCCGAATTAAACCACCATTTTTCCTTCTTTGTGGGTTCAGTCCTTCGGATCAGGTGTCAGAGTCATGGTAGCCAGAGTCCTGTCTCCTTCTGAGGTGGAGCTCGGGTCAAGGCTGAAGCTCTGAGGCTCAGCCGACACTGCAGCTCAGCCAGGTGCCTGTGTAGTGCGGCCTCCCTCTGCCAGTCTGCCTTCAGCAGCCACCAAACTCAGGGGGGCTCTGTTCATGACTACTAACAGCAGACAATGACAGTAAGTGTGTGTTTGGGCACGGTAATGTGTGTTTGTATCCCTACCATGTGCTCTATGGACCCTGGTATAGGGTTTAGGCTCCCTGGTATAGAGTTTAGGCTCCCTGATATAAGGTTTAGGCTCCTTGGTATAAGGTATAGGCTCACTGGTATAGGGTTTAGGCTCCTTGGTATAAGGTTTAAGCTCCCTGGTATAAGGTTTAGGCTCCCTGGTATAGAGTTTAGGCTCCCTGATATAGGGTTAAGGCTCCTTGGTATAAGGTATAGGCTCACTGGTATAGGGTTTAGGCTCTCTGGTATAAGGTTTAGGCTCCTTGGTATAAGGCATAGGCTCACTGGTATAAGGTTTAGGCTCCTTGGTATAAGGTTTAGGCTCCCTGGTATAGGGTTTAGGCTCTCTGGTATACGGTTTAGGCTCCTTGGTATAAGGTATAGGCTCACTGGTATAAGGTTTAGGCTCCGTGGTATAAGGTTTAGGCTCCCTGGTATAGGGTTTCGGCTCCTTGGTATAAGGTATATGCTTACTGGTATAGGGTTTAGGCTCTCTGGTATAAGGTTTAGGTTCCCTGGTATAGAGTTTAGGCTCCCTGATATAGGGTTTAGGCTCCTTGGTATAAGGTATAGGCTCACTGGTATAGGGTTTAGGCTCTCTGGTATAAGGTTTAGGCTCCCTTGTATAGAGTTTAGGCTCTCTGGTATACGGTTAAGGCTCCTTGGTATAAGGTATAGGCTCACTGGTATAAGGTTTAGGCTCCGTGATATAAGGTTTAGGCTCCCTGACATAAGGTTTAGGCTCACTGGTATAGGGTTTAGGCTCCCTGGTATAAGGTTTAGGCTCTGTGGTATAAGGTTTAGGCTCCCTGGCATAAGGTTTAGGCTCACTGGTATAGGGTTTAGGCTCCCTGGTATAAGGTTTAAGCTCCCTGGATATAAGGTTTAGGCTCCCTGGACATAAGGTTTAGGCTCACTGGTATAGCGTTTAGGCTCCCTGGTATAAGGTTTAGGCTCCCTGGATATAAGGTTTAGGCTCCCTGGCATAAGGTATAGGCTCACTGGTATAGGGTTTAGGCTCCCTGGATATAAGGTATAGGCTCACTGGTATAGGGTTTAGGCTCCCTGATATAGGGTTTAGGCTCCCTGGTATAAGGTTTAGGCTCCCTGGATATAAAGTTTAGGCTCCCTGGCATAAGGTATAGGCTCACTGGTATAGGGTTTAGGCTCCCTGGTATAAGGTTTAGGCTCCCTGGTATAAGGTTTAGGCTCCTTGGTATAAGGTATAGGCTCACTGGTATAGAGTTTAGGCTCCCTGATATAAGGTTTAGGCTCCTTGGTATAAGGTATAGGCTCACTGGTATAGGGTTTAGGCTCCCTGGTATAAGGTTTAGGCTCCCTGGTATAGGGTTTAGGCTCCCCTACGGCGTTGTATTGGATAAGCTGTTGAAGGATGGATGGATGGATGGATGGAGAGCCGGTCAGTCCTATAAACAGTGAAACTTGTCTAGAGTGCCACATGGGCTTCAAGTGGTACTGGATGGATGGATGAATGGATGGAACGATTAATGGATGGATTGATGCTGACACACTGCACACTAACCCATTGATGTAGCAACATATCTTACCAGACCTATATAGCAGCTAGGGGTATTCAGCAGAATTTCAACTTAACCGACACACTTCACTCTGCCCGCTTCATCCTGGCGCTAGGGTGCCTCTCCTTTCCGAAGGCATGCGGACAGACAGACAGGCCCAGGGAAGACATGCGGACACAGAGGAGGGTGCTGCAGCGTCCTGCGCAGCCTGAGGAGGCTGATACGCATGACGTCTACAGTCTGGCTCCGCGAATGTGCAAGTGGCCGGACATGTACTCAGATTAATGGCTTAAGTGAGTTCAACACACATAAGTACAATTATCATGACATCATGCATCTGGGATATGATACACTGTGACCAATAAACTATATAGCTTTACTCTGGTCTGCTTCATGAAATTCAGATTTACAGGCTCCAGATATACAGGACTGTGTTATATCCCCTGACACTGGCATGCATTTTTCATGCCATTATTTGCCAGCACAGTAAAACACACATCATACGCTTGGAGTAATGGCTGACTTGCAGACTGCCTGTGTTACTAGGTGAGGCATCGCTAGCAAGACAGCAGCATGATATGGTTTCCTGGGTGCTGCGGTGACGGGTTGTAAATGAATGTGCATCTCTGACACAGGTGTTGATCCGCTGTGAGACTTCCTCTCACTCTCCAGCTCTTCAGACTGCAGTATTGGTCCCTGCTTAAGGCCTGTTGTCCGCTGCATTTGGAAAACTACAATAATAATGTCATAAACCCACCTACTATAGGTTTTGCTCAGAAAATTCATAGCTTGGAAAATAAAGCATCAAATAAAAGACGATGTTAAAAACAATAGTTTGGACACACTGTTAGCAGCGAACGGCTGTTTGGCACCTCAGTCTAGTTCACTGAACATGAAGACTGGTGTGAAAGCGAATATGGTGAGATTTCCGCTTCAAGGCGTGCAAGCATAGCGAACAGGAATCGCAGTGTCGCGTACTGCCACAAGGTGGCATAAGAGGTCCAGAAAATGAGGCCAGATGCCCTTGATCTCTGTGGAGGATTGTTGTCTCTAGCAGCAAAGTAAATCCTGGCTTCAGATTGAGCTGTTTCACATTCTGCCGCTCTATTTGCACATAGACATGAGCCCGCAAGTGGAATGCAAGAAAAAAACTCCCTTTAACAGTGAAGACATTTCTGGATTACCCACAAATACATTTAATAAGAAGAACAATCAATTTAATTGAGTTTGTTTGGAAATACAAAAATGTAACCTGGAGTTTTCTGAATGCTTCTTTGCGTTAGTTAAACATGAAGCAAATGTCACTAAACATTATTGTATAAATGGGCGTCATGGCGGGACCATTCAGCTACCTAACAAAGAGAAACTGTAGTGGTTCTATGCAGACATAGATCTGGATTATGGGATAAAGAATTAAATATGGACACTCCGTGGAAGCGCCTGGATAAATTACAGGAAGACAAGAAGTTGACTCTGTGTGCAAAAAATGAATTGGCGATATATTGTGAAACAAAAGGATTGTAAAAGTCCCGAAACCTCCTGAACTGACACAGTGTACTTGTCCGGCTCCGCCAAACTGGCGACCCATTTTGGGCAGCTAATCGGACTGGCAGGACGAGAATGAAAACTGGGGACTTTGACACAGACTCGGCGTCGTTGTACGATCCGAAGTAGGAGATGGAAAAGGAGTCAGGGGATGGATCGGTTTTATTGTACGCGGATTACAGCCGCGGTCAGCTTTGCCGTGTAAGACGGCTGGAGAACAGCCTACCGTGTCATCGAGAAATATGAGCCTGATATTCACGGTGACTGGACCAAGCTTCAGGACTGCCGATGATGAGTCGAGGTTGGTGCCCTACTGACTCTATTTGTACATGTAATATCAGATTGTATTTCGCCCAATTTATAAATGAGCAGCATCAAAAATCCAACGTGAAAAAAATGAATCATCTGTGGCAACAATATGGAAGGGAGCATTTCACGTCTTTTAAGACATGTGGCAGGTCTGTCTCAATCCCATTAGCGCAGTTCTAGTCCTAGAGCACAACACCTCCAAAACAGGTAAGTGTACATAAATGAGGTAAACGAGGGGTGATGCTGACGTGATCCATGACCTTTCAGGAACGTGGCTTTGACACACTTTTATGAACGTGAAATTCAGCTAAGGTGATTTATGCAAGCGTAGTATGTTAGGTCATGGCCCCGATTTTGTTGGGGACAGATCTCTGGCCCTTAAGAGCCAAGTAGTAGGATCACCAGCCGTATGAAGAGGGCTGATTTTGTTTAAAAACAACAGCAAATGTATCAAGATCTATGCTAATGGAACCAGTCTTATCTTTATAAGTTGTCTCATTTGATACCCTTAACTCAAATGCACCATCTTCACTGTTGCTATGCAGGGTTCAATAACCTAATTTGTCTTGTTGCCATTGTGTGGTTTCAGTGTCACTTTATGGGTTAGTGTTGCTGTGTTATGCACACATGTGGTCAGGTAGCATTCGATGGTCTGATATGTGCTACTGTTTGAGCCAGTTATGGGTAAATGGTTCTGGACGTCTCCGTGCACGACACGGCTGACTGAATGGCCGTTAGGATGTAAGTTCTGCATTTGACTGCGACTTTCCGAACGGCCCTCCTCTCCAGCCCCTGCCGTATTGATCAGCTTCCCAGGTATCCTTCACTATAAACAAGCCTCAAGCCTCGTTCCTAATAATTAAAGTCTAATTCTCCTTTGTCCCAATCTAACCCTATTAAGCTGAGGTGTAACTAAGGATGCAGCACATCTGCTCCTCAATGAAGGGTGAATGCGTGAGGCTGCTTCCCCTTTTTGGGGAATGAAAAAGGGTCCCTGACTAATGGCAACTGCAGAAAAGGAAAAAAACACGAGGCGGGAAATGGGAGATAAAGAGCAGAATCTGCACCGTTGCGTAGGAGTAAAAATTAAGGGGAAGTGCACCATCTGGGCACTAGGGACAAGGACGACCCTGGAGGCCCGAATGTGGCTGGTATCTCTGTGCCACCCAGGGGTCCATTGTCGGAGCGTCCTCTGCTGTGCCTGACCAGAACTCCTGTGTTGTTACCGATGCAGCATGTTTCTGTTGCCTTCACTTCCATTAGCACCGAAGCCACAATCAGCTCCAAATCTGTTCATATCTATGCATAATTCCTCAGCTTTGTCTTCTGTCGTACGTTAAGGAACTCCCGCAGCAATGGTAAGTGGAAGAATAAAGAAAACTTAATGAGAAAAAACAGTTTGCCTAATTAATCCATAACACCAAATACCTACTGTCCCTAAAATGGGGGTTTGTTTAATTAAAGGTTCTCAAGTTTTGTGACAACTATCAGCTGTCACATTTCTCAAGGGTAGGTCTTGGTCTTAGAATCAATGCTATCTGTATCTTGATTGTTAGTTTAAAGCCACCAAAGTCATCCCAACTGTCAACAAAATATTCCCATTTGCTCATTTCCAATGACTAAATTAATCTGTATTATTGCAAAGGTCATCAGATCTAAAGGACGTTATTTCTAACGCTCCTATGTTAGAGTGACCTCATTGCGTGTCTAACGGGCAAATTTTCAAGCACCTTTTTTTAAGTCCATGTGCAGCACAGTGTTCCTTATAGGCCAATCAGATCTGATTAGACACTATGACCTCAACTGCAGAAGTGATTACGGGAAATGGATGAACCGAAATCTTGCTGGAGAGACTTGGCAGTAGAATTCCCCGCGTCGCTCATTATTGTCTGATGGGAGGACACAAATCGGGCAGGTTTTGCTTACATAAGCAATTCTGTTGACAAACCCAAACCAGTATTGCCCATTAATTCTTTCATCTCCATTTG
Organism: Boulengeromyrus knoepffleri; assembly: GCA_026770805.1. Taxonomy (NCBI): domain Eukaryota; kingdom Metazoa; phylum Chordata; class Actinopteri; order Osteoglossiformes; family Mormyridae; genus Boulengeromyrus; species Boulengeromyrus knoepffleri. The sequence goes on from JABJVO010000034.1 coordinate 2,688,861, forward strand.
CTTTGCAGAATGCAGCATATGGCCAGAGGGTAACTTTTTCCTCATGAGTTGTACAGAAACTACACAAAGTTTGAATTTAACTCAATGTATGGAGAATGCCATTACACAATTCAGCCTTAGGTTCTTCATGTCTGGCAACTAAAAGCCCCAAGGATTTCCTGTTGAAGTGTAGACATCACTAATGAGAAGTACTATTTATTTAGTATATAAGTGTGTCCTACAAACATTTCATACTTATAGCCTATTCTGCCTATATCTAGAGCAGGGGTGTCAGACTCCAGTCCTGGGGGGCCGGAGCCCTGCAAATTTTTGGGTTTCCCCTCATTTAACACACCTGATTCAGGTCCTTGTGCTAATTACCACACAGCTCTTGAGCTGAATCATTTGTGGTGGAACAGGGAAAGAACTGAGCTACACAGGGCTCCGGCCCCCCAGGACTGGAGTTTCACACCCCTGATCTAAAGCAAACCTTCTATGCTGGAATACTTAGGAAACAGAGTACCAAAAATACTTAATCACACTTTTAACTTGCCTCGAGGAGAAACAAGACATACATTTACAGAAGTCTTAGGGAAAGAAAATGATTAAATGATTTTCATATTGGTCTAAAACTAGCATTATTTGTGTCAAAGTGTCAGCGTTTGAAGACCTTTACTAAAATCACTCCTTTACGTGCAATAACCAGTGTATCATTTGATAACCACTAGCCTGCCTTGTATGGCTAATCAATACATCATGAACTTCTTTAAAATAATTTAAGCTGATGGTGAAACTTAAATACATGGAATGGCTGAGGTGCCCCTGAGGAGAGGATTGGGAACTGAAGCTGCGTTCATCCAGCCATCCAGCAAGATATCTGTAGCTTTTTAAACAACAGAAGAGATTCCTGTTAGTTTTCGTGCTGTTGTTAATTTGCATGTTGTGGTGTTAAATTGCATATTTGTTCTGAGCAAATATACACTTAATACCCAGGCAAATGGCTCTAAACATTTCCTTTGACTGCCTAAGACTATTGCAGTGCTGTATATTTATAGATAAAAACATAAGGTGGACTTCATGCACTTACTGAATAAGCCAATGCCTTTTAAATTTAAAATGTGACCACTGAAAGATAAGCTTCTGCAATAAGTGCCTTTAGAAGTAAACAATTCACCAGATTATATTAACGCACATTTCAAACACACAGGTATTTATCTGAAACAATCTTTCCTATTGGTTTTGGAAACTTGGCTTTGTGTTGCTACAACTTAACATGTCAAGAAGGTAAGGGAAACAAGTGTAAGAACTCACAAAATAAAATTCCGGTTTATTGGCATACAACACACATACAGACAGGCCATAAACAGCAATTTCATAGACAAAGAAAATCCTTTTCTTTGGCCTTGTCATCTTATACAAAGCAACTACTTATGGTACAACTAAAGTACATACACAAAGTTACTGGAATGCTCTGAATTTAATCACTGTCTTTTTTACAAGTTTGCTGTTGAGATAATGACATGGTCAAACCACAAGTAAAGTCTATTTCGGAAAGAAGCACCATTTGGTCACCAGAGATTACCGTCAAAATGGCTGACCTCCTAACAATATGTACAAAAATATAAAATGTAAATAAAAATACAAACAAATTCTCCTTTTAAAGAATTTCATTAAGAAGGCAGAGCCTCGAAGTCTTAGTTGGTTCTAAAAAATTTGCAGTTGGGTGCATGTAGACAGATGTTGACCTCTACTTTGATGACCATGTTGGCTGTTCCTCAGCGGACAGCTGAGGGGGGGAGGATTGTGGGAAATCAGCAGTAAAAACCTAATCGTCGTCAGTTTTTTGCTTCTTGGTTCCAACATCATCCTAAAAGAGTCACAAAATGCAGAGATCAGGTCACCCAGCTGTACAGGCTCTAGGAAGAAAGGTGGTAGCCATGGTTTGGCACATACCTCATCTTCATCGTCGTCTTCAGCCGCTCGTTTTCCTGTGCCTCCATCAACATCATCATCGTCCTCATCATCCTCACCTACATAAAAGGATCAAATTAGCTTACCAGTTGATCTTGTTATACTGGTAACAGTGTAAACCTCATACTTCCAGTACAAATGGAAATGAGCTACAGTCTTAAATGCATACCATCACCATCATCTTCCTCATCATCCTCTTCTCCGACATCATCATCTTCTTCATCTACTTCATTTTCTGGCTCCCCATTCTCCTCATTGTCCTGAAGAGGTTTGGGGTAGAAAAAACACAAATATATATTTTGTACTGATTTTTTAAATAAATGCTTTGAAACTTTAATGAGCAGAAGCTTTTTCTGCATGTGGCTGTCAGGAAAATGGGATCGTGACATACAGCGTTCCCATTGGCTGGTACATCTTTTCCATTTTCTGTCTCATCCACGAGTTTCTTCTCTTTAAGATCCTGGGGGAAAATATTAAGAATATTAAAGAATGAAGACTTTTCTCGCAGAGACAAGAATATTGTAGTCCCTTTAAACCCCTGTATTCATTAATTAGTATATGAGCAAGAACACTTATTTTTGACCCGTACAGTATGTATCAAGTACTGAAACCAGTACGAGCCATTAAGACGAAATGCCGCCTGTGTGGGATGGAATGAGTTGATGTTATGCAATAACGGTCTTCCAGCCTCATCTTAAATTTAGCAAAACTGCACTTTGGCTCTGCGTTTGAAATGCGACACTTTCGTCCTCGTCACCCTATTGGTCGAACGTATCCGCTCCCCGCCTACCGCGATAGGGCTGATTGAAATGCTGTAATCTGATACATAATAACCCGAGAGGCGGCAAATGCAGCAGTTCCGTAAATATCGCGCATTGCCCGGGTATAAGACACGCCCGGGAAAACTTCAACTCCCAGGATGCACTGGGTGATTTTTTTTTTAATCCCTCTCCTTAGCATAGCAAATGACACGTAAGGACGACACGGACAGCCAGAAGGAGGCTGGATCATAGAGAGAGAGCGAGAGAGAGAGAGAGCGAGAGAGGGGGGTGGGGGGTGATATAGAGAGTGAGCAAGAAAGAGAGAGAAGAGCAGTGCGAACCTTCAAGTGTGCGAGGAACCAGAAATCCACGCACCGATACAAATTAACGAAATATCCCCACGTCCAGCCTATCCCCCAAAAGATAACCTTTGCATTTTCCTACCCGAGACATATCCAATGTAAAAAGTGTATTCCATAAAAATGTACTACGCAGGAAATTCTCCCGGGGCGGGCAATCGCATTTATAAAGTAGTTTCTTTAATCTTTAGCCTTTAAGCCGGTTACCGGCCGCATCACTCCAGGACCGCCTCTTTACGCTACGAGCCGGGGTCGTTATATATAGCGCGACGCGATAATGTATATAGGTTACACATCAATAAAGAGAGTTCAGTCCTAAAGCGTCGGCTACCCGTAACCAATGACCTGGTTCCGAATCGAGAGCGATCGGGACGTTTATTAGACCGTCCTTAAATCGGTGATGCTTCAACGCGTGAATACAGGGAACTACGCATTTCTTCCGTTCCGCGTCGGAGCCGCTCGGTGACTCGGAGCCGCGCTCGGTCCGCCTTCCGAAGGCTACATCGAGCGAATGTAGGTTAGACTGCCGCCGGGTGCCGGCAGATGGGGAGGCTGGGGGGAGCAGCCGCGTCGTCGCGAGCGAGCAGCCTGCGGTTCGGTTCGGCCAGCGCGCGGGCAGAACGCGCGGCGCGGGAGCGGCTCGGCCCCGCGATCCGGTTCTGGCGGGTCCCCGTCAGTCACACGCGCTGGCCGCCTAGTGCGGGACGGTTTGAATTTGGACAATGAACGAAAGCGGCGCTCGGAAGGGAGCATGCGGGGTCCGCGGCGCGGAGCTGCGTCCGCATCGCCCGTAATTCAGACAGGGACGCTTTATAAACAGGCTGCCCGTCGAACATTACACTAAAAATGCTCACAGTTCCTATTCGCAGCACTACTTCGGTGTTTCCACTCCGCAATTTAAATCTCCGTCCAAATAAACACTGTGACTGAACTCCAGTTTGTACGACTTTTACGTCCAAATGCAGCCTAATTAATAACCCCGTATCACTAGTATATACTTTCAGAACATGCGTGAACGCATCAACACATATTGAAGATAAAAGTAGGCTACATTTTAGACTATCCAAAGTTAAGTGATTAAATAAATTCTGTATTTCACATTAGAAAATTAAATCATACACAAATTATCAGTCTTTATACAGTAATCAGTTAAAGTATGACGATGAAAGTACTGCTTGGCCGGACATGATAGGTCATTTTTTGCGCTTCATGCATTAAAAATGCAGTCAAAAAAGAAAAACAAAGATTAACCAAATACAACCCATATTACCGCGACTGAGGATTTAAAGTAGTAAGCTCCATTTTACGATAATGATCTTCAAAAAGGAACCGACACGCTTGTATAAACAAAGAACCCGCGCAGATTCTTACATTCTGGACAATAACGCAATACTTGCGAATATACATCTTTTAAAAGCCGAACTTGAGACCGCTGGTAACATTTGCCTATTTTCCGTATGATGAGGGTGGTTTAAAGAACGGTCCTTAACGTTAAGACAACTTGCAACCAACAATTCATTCTGAAAATTCACGGCACAAAAACATATTCCTGTAAATGACAAAATGTGAGAAAAGCCATAAAATATAAAATACGCGTATGATACAGTTTAGGACAGAGCCACCCCTCTTACCTTGGTAGGGGTCTCCGAACTGGTATCTACTTTTGTGTCTGCCATTTTATGCCTTAACGTCGGAGATCTTATGCGGAATCAAGAAAAAAATTACAAAAAAAAAATCAATCCACTTGCAGAGACAATAATACAAAAAGACTATTAAGTATCAGTGGTGAACTCACGCGGTTGAGTCTTTAATATAGAGTTGTGGGCGGAGTCAGGGGGCGGTAAGTACGGTGCGATTGGCCAACGATTACAGGAATTTGTGATTTTGATTCGTCGGTGTGGAACAATGGATATGATTTCTGAACCAAGCAGACACGCCTTTTTTGAACCAGCCACCGACTCGTGTGGCTGGAAGCCGTAGCCTCAGTTTTCGGCTTGTTAGCTGTACTGACAGATTAAATGGTTTTGTACCGACCAAAAACCGGCGTTTTAAGAGAAATTCAAGAAGTACATTCACATATTCCCCACACACAAACTAAATGCATTTTGATACATTTAAGTGCGACGAGTAGATAAGACATCAGGTCAGCTCCGCTTACATTTCGTGCTTTTATTAATTCCAAATAATTTTTCGCGCCGTCTGTGTATATTCCATTAGCCGATATATAACTTAATCTTACTTCTTGCCATAGTTAAGATTAATTTTATCTTAGTTTAATACCTTTTACCGAAGAGGAGCAATGTACTTAGGTAAACTTTGAGAAGACATTGATTCTTAAATACTGAAGGCAATCAAATGACTGACAATTGACGGTTTACAAATAACCATCTCCTTAATTCGGTTTTACGAGAAATCATTTTTAGTGGGCTAAACCAAATTTAGCCAATAGAATAATCGCGGAATCCAACGAGCCATCCTCCGCTTCCCGGGCGTCATATAAAGGTATTACCCCTCCCTTGTTCGCCTCACAGGCTGACAAAAAAAAAAATTCTGTACAATGTTTAACCGTGGACATGCTGCGAAACAAGTGGCTATAGGCCTACCGGCTTTTCAGGACATGTTCAGTAAAGAGTGAAAAGAGACGTCCCCAGTCCTCCCCTAACCAGAAACACTCATTTTGTTTCATTTCATTACGTGAACACAATTTTATTATAGTATTTTCTGGATCAGTTATCTTGGAAACTTATTTTCGTTATCTGGTATAGACCACGTGTGCTTCACAACAAACGATATGCACTCTTGTATTTTTAAATGAAAACGAGAGAGATTACAAACGTAATATTATTTACTACGACGTACATTCGTTTTAATAGACTGGGGGATGGGGTTAGTTGAAGTTAGTTACCCGACCAGCACGGCCAGTAAAAATCATACCTCTTTTTGGCAACGAACGCATATTCAACAGATCATCCGTGATTGGCCGAGAAACTGGAGCAAACACAGACTTGACGCTTTGCGGAGTCTGATTGGCTCATTTCAATGTCGATCAATCTAACTTACTGCCTTCGGTCTCATGGAAAATCTGGAGAAATAGTCTTTGTTCGGATTTACGAAATGTGTCGTTATTTGCAAATAAACGTTTACCTCAATTAGTGCTTGACGGCTTAAATTTAACGCATTTATTAGAAATCTGCCATATCACCTGGTAAATAGTAGATAACTGTAGTGATTAATAAAAACGTGAATTTTTTTATTGGTTTTGAAGTTCTTCAATGAAAGTTATTTGTTGCATTTGTATAATACAAATGTATACAACTATACTAATGTAGTAATATGTCCCTTAATACACGCGCTTTTGAGATCTTAGTTCGTCCATGTAACTTTCAAAAGACCGGTATATCTGTGCCAATCGCTAAACGTGTAAGATTGACCTCCTTCAAATTTAAGTAATCTAATCTATAGTTTTAGTAAACAATGAAATATAATTTGGAGACGGATATTCCGTAGATTATTAACTGAATTGGAAGGATACACAAGAGAATTGCAATGCCGCCACTATTCATTTGTCATATTGGTATTCTGTCGCCAAAGTTGACGTTGGGACGTTGTTTAACAAATTGTAACGCCTTCAAAACCTTGACGTTATGTTCATTGAGAATTCCCATAACGCGTGTATACTGCTTCAACTGTCCAGATTCTTCAGTTTATCTTCACCCTGGAGACATCTTGGTCAGAATCGGCTGTCGACATAGTTAAAACATCGTCTCTCAGAAAGGCAGTGAAGGGCCGTACATGTTGGAACCCGTTAGTAACCTGCTGGTAGAAGGGAAGGCGTCAGCAGTGTTTCTTGCAGAGTTTCAGCAGCATCCTGCGGTCTTTAGGATATTACAGTACTAAAGCACGTGCAAAATGTCCCTCGTGTACATTTCTTGCTGTCTCCTGTATTTTGACCATGAAACCTGTTAAAGAGGTTGGGCAAACTTTATAATGTTTTTGACTTTACGTCATTCTTCCTAATGCATAATTTATTTGCCCAAGGGTCAATTGGCAATGTATAACTGAGTAACACAACAAAACTAACAAAGTATTAATATGTCTATATTTCAAATGCTGTTCTTTTTGCCTTAATAAAATCTATCTATCTATCTATCTATCTATCTATCTATC
>JABJVO010000034.1:2715113-2730763 GCA_026770805.1 Boulengeromyrus knoepffleri
GTGTGAGTGTGCCCTGCGATGGGTTGGCGCCCCATCCTGGGTGTGTGAGTGTGCCCTGCGATGGGTTGGCGCCCCATTCTGGATAGTTCCCTGCCCTGCTCATGACTTCACAGAGCTCTGAGCGAGGTCCCATGCTGAGGCAGAGAACAGAGACGGGGGAGAGCAAAGGCCGAGGGAACGGGGGTGTCAGCAGGGAGGCAGTGATCAGAAGGCCACTGCACTCGGGGTCCGATGGCGGTGTAAGCCCAGCTGCGCCATCCTGCGGGAACACCTTGGTGTGTGACCTCACAGTGACGCTCTGTGATTACAGTGCCGGCTTATCAAAAGCATAGGAGAAGCATGTCTCCGAACAAAAGGATGGCGACAACAAGCCTTTCTAAGCCTGAATACTGCAATGGCTTTCAAAAACGAATCCCTCCAAAATCCGAATGAGGAAAAAAAAATCAAGACGACAGTCTTATTACAATATAAATCACACACGGATGGTCATGCAGGCTCCATTTAGTAAACAGCGCGGTTCACTGGCCAGTGGAACAGTAAGCAGAATATTCACTGGCCAGTGGTACAGTACGGTCCATAGTTATTGGCCAGCAGTACAGTAAGCTGCATATTCTCTGGCCCATGCTATCAGTAAGACTTTTTGGCCAAATAGGTAAAGGGAGCTTACTGACCGAGGCTGAGATCCTACTGGGTTGTGTTACAGAGAAGAGTGGCTGTGCATTCCTGGACCTCTCACATCCTCTAGTGGCAGGATCAGTAACGGTATCGGCAAGCTGACATGACAGATTACAGCCAGCAGCCTTCAAAGCGGCAGGGTGGAGGGACAGACGACGTGCGAGTCACGCTGTGGCACAGCGCAGGCGGAGAAGCTGCGGGGATTTCATTTTCTGTTCAATTGATTACATTTCCAAATAACTCCCTTCCTAACATGGAGCGCAAGGCTGTGTTGCTCCAAAATGCTTAACAAAGGCCTTAAGCAAGTATAGCCGAAGTGATTGGGTAGAGAAACTATGCTGAGGACTCAGATATTGCCTGGTAAAATTGTTTTATATAAAGGCTGTTTCATACAAGCCCGAATAAAAAAAGTGAGGGATTCTTTATGACAGAAACTATGAAAGATGTGCTGAGTTTTAACTGCGGAATTTCTGTGGTAACATGTGTAAACTGAGAGGTAACACAGTCTTGGGAGACGGGTGCAACGTCGAAGTCAATGACCTTGAAAAATGGCGCAAAATATATATTTAGCATGATTGAAAACAGGCAAGTTTAGGCCATACAGTAAAATAGGAAATTTTTTTCCGTACCAAAAGTCTTAATCATTTCACAAAATGGCCATCAATGAAAACATGCAGATTGTAGCAAACTGTTAGCCAGTCAGACGGACATGTAACTGAAGGAGTCATGCAGGCGGATAAGAGGACGACCATTTAGTCTGTCAGCAAATACTGTCAGAGTAAGGAGTTTGCAGTCTCTTAAGGAAGGATTTTTGTTTGGGTATTAAGGTAACGACAACACAGGGATTTAAAAAATGCCCGTGCTGGCTGTAAGTTTGGTGTGGTCCACTCACTGATCCCGAGGCACGATAACTTATAACATCCATCCATCCCCATAACTACTGATCCAGTACAGGGTCACCGTGAGCTTGTAGGCCGTAGCCGTAAGAACTGGGCGGGAGGAAGGGACACGCTGGGCGGGATGCCAGCCCATCACAGAGCACACACTCACATACACTCACACACTACGGCAACTTACAGTCACCAGTTCAACAAAGTAAAAAAGTTTTTCACATTGTGTGTATACAGACGCTCCTCTACTTAAGAACTTTCAACTTACGAACTTTCAGACATACGAACGAAGAGGACTGTAAGTCCAAATTGTGTTCCTTGGGCTCCCGTTTCCTGTCCGCAACATCAATAATTTTTTTCTGCCCGCCAGTTCCGCCTAGTACGACTTCTGGCCGCTACTCCCGCCGCGCAGCAGCGTAGCGTGCGTACTCCCAGCATCCTAGTTCTTAGTACTTGCATATACCCTTAAAATGGTGTTGAATAACGATTTACAAAAAGTTTGGAGCGTATCTCGTTCGTAAGTAGAGAAGCGTCTATACTGAAATCCATCTGTGGTGAGCTGTTACCGTATCATCACTAATGCATAGAGCCTATTTAACATTACGGCAGTGCAGTGTGCATTAACATAACCTGTGAATTGCCAGCATATATGGTTGCCCTTTGACCATTGTGACACAACGCTAAGAATGTCTACAGCACTGGCGTTGATTAACGTTGTTTGCGAAGTCGACACGTTAAATGAAATCTTAGTCATGTTCGTTGGTGTCAATGGCTCTAACGAGCACAATCATAGCCGCTGATCTGAAGCTCTCCGCATCACACGCAAGCTTTGGTGGATGTTTTGAACCACCAACAAGGTGTGTGTGTGTCTTCATGCATGAAACCACAAGCAATTCAAGAACTAGTCAGTGCAAAGAAACAGCCGCTACTGTTATACGCAGAAAAGTCCCTTCGGGCCGTGCATGCCTACACATGTGTGTAGCTGCCGGTCCAGACAGACACTCTATGAGCACACGTCTGCAACTGACATAGATGGGGATTCAAGAGGGAATCAACAGTTTGCAAAGACATTAGAAGTGGAACATTCTGACAAAATAAAATAAAATTTAACACCTCCTCTTCTGACCATGCGTTTCCTTAAGACACAGACTGATACCATGGCAACGTTTCTGCAAATTAGATATTTAACCTATTTCAGCATATACCGTTAAAATGTTAATACAGCTCTACATGTCTTTGACTGTGTCTGTTAGCCAAATACAACTGTGAGTTATATGGAGTAATTTTTTGACTAGCAGGTTACTATAACCTATAAAAGGGACAACAACTAAACATAGACTGATATTTCTTATCACACAGTGGCTTTTTGACTGCTGATTGTGTAAACATTTTTATCTGATGAAAGACTTGGTTTTGTATTTAATTTTACATTTTCCTTAAGTGCTTACAAGTGTTTACACAGGTGCCTTCAATGTACATACATAAATCATAATTGTACCTTCCAGTACAATGACTATTCATAACTTGCAAAAAATACCTATCTGAAGCATTTGCAAGTTCGTCCATGTTCTCCACTTAAGGGCAAATTTTCTCCACTTTTACACGCATACGATAAATGTTCCACTGCTGTCATTCAAAGGGCATAAGGCGTACGGATGTAGTGAGAGTGACCAAGCCTCATGATATTCAGAGGAGCGAGCGCAGATGAGAATGGGGGCTGCCACGGTTCTCAGTTAGTCAGTCTGATGTAATGATCAGATTACTCACAGGGGGCCTGTCGCTGGCGGCTAATGAGAGGCTAAGTCCCCTGGCAGAGCCGGTTGTCATCGAGATGCGGCAAAGCACTCCGTCAACCCGTCTGCTCTCTCTCCCATAAGGGAAAAAAAGGTGCAGATAATGGTCACCACTAGCAAAGATGTCTTTCGTGTAACGCCGTACTGAGAAATGGTGAAGTAACCAACATCGTTCTTCAGAAAATGGTAGCATCACAATTATTTTGTTGGTGTCGTACTGCCTGCAGGACATTAGCTGAGGCCTGACTGGTGGTTTAAAGTAGCTTAGCCCCCCAACCCCACACTGCACCACCACTGTCCGTCACCCAGACAATTCCCTCCCTAGAGGGCTACTGTTGACTGTGTGTAATTGCAAGCTTTAGGATGTCACCATGTTTGAGGTAATACAAAGCGCTAATGGCCAGTGTAACTTGAAAATTATTGGCCTGTTCTTTTGTGAGCATTTGTTTATTTCTTTATGGAAATATGTGGGTGGTCAAAAAGAGTTACTGGTGCTCAGAAAGAGGATTCTGTAAGTGGCACCTGAGCTGTGACAGGAAAATGAGGGTTTACATGATGGACCTCTTCAAAAAATTTTTGCCTATATTCAAAAGGTATGTCTGTAGCTTCTTCATGCATAACCAATAAGATTCTTTAAACAGCAATACCAGACAGAAAAACGAACATTTTCAGCATACTTAACCGGTGTCATGTTGAAGGACATTGCATTGGGGTAAATATGGGGATATTGTCCAGTTAAAAAAGGAATATCCGTTTATGACAGTTACTTGCTGCCATCTGGCGTTTGAGAACAAACACTGCAAAGGCCGCGCGTTTAAACGCTACGGCACCCAAAGCTGTTTGCATTGACTTATATGCGCCCTCTAGTGTTGAAATAAACGAATTACAGACACCGGGTACCGCAGTGGCGCCGTTTCCCGGCTTGACAGCAACCGGCAGCATAGACGAATCCTGTTTATCGCAGCGAAAGCCGGCAGCGCGGTCCTGTTTGATTTTCAGTCTTTAACCTGGGGCGCCTACGACTTCCGGGATTTCACTGCGCTTCCACGAAGCCTAAAGCTTCAAACGTCCTCGATTAGGCCCATGTATGGTATGCTTTAAAGTTCGCCCTTTTTCCTGGTAGCGTTGAGGACAATACCCCTTGTTTGTAATCGCATTTAACTCGACTTTCTTAATGGATTAACATAAGAATGAAAAATCTGCACGTATTGAAACACAGATAGTCTAGCCAATTTCCTACACTGGGTAATTTTCCACCGTTTTCCTGCACACCGACCTTAACAGCTAATATATTAACCGAAACACTCATTGATTCCAAAGGTCGCCGATTTCCCAATGAGTCGCTGTTTTAACGCGACGCGCCGCTTCTCCGCATAACGTCACACCTGCCGCCAGCCGCAGATCTAACTGCGCCGTTAATGCGTGACATGCGGGTCTCAGGACTCGCGCTCGCTGTCACCCCCGCCGGGGACAAAAACGCCGCAATAAGGCGACGACGTGCAGCAGCCAGGCTGCATGTTAACTCGTTTACAAACAAGATGTGCAGCGCATTTTCATTTGTACTACAACAAAATGTTCAATAAACACAATAAATTCCGATGTGCGACTAGTAATTTGTCACCCACTGTATCTATCATTACACAGCTTGGCATTTTTTAATTGTACAATGATTTATCAAGATTACATATTCTTATTAATCAAGAAGTAACATGCCGATCGACACTGGCATATATTTGTTATATATGAAGCGTGTTATAGCTCCTATTAAAGTAGTTTTCTTTCTGCAGGATCCAAGGACACTCGGGTCGGCGAGGGGTGACCGAAATGCTTCTCGATCTTTGCCTAAGAACATTATTCATCGATGGAATGTTCATTAAATCAAGGCGCTTTTGTGGGTCATCATGTCCAGATGGCGACTGTCATCCTTAATTTGAAAGCTAATTACTTACTTTAAACCAACTACAGGTTAAAAACGAATTAGCTATAAACCGATTTATTAACTGTTTAATAACCAGCGCAGCGGAGAAAAGGCGAGGCAATTATGGGTAATTTGTGGAAAATATAAATTTGTGCTTTCAAATTCCTTTCCCATTCTATATCCAAATTAAATCTTTAGCGCTGCACAGAGCAGTTTTTAGTACCTAAACTTTTTACTGCTTATAATTTATGTACACAAGAAAATATTTCCTTATTGTATAAACTAGTTTAAAAAATACTGACACGGGGGGAAAGAAAGCAGAAAACCAGAATAATTATATGTAAGCTTCTGTTCTGTAGCTTAAAAAGGCAAACGACGAAACAAAATGGAGTTGCAGCCATTTCATCAGCAAGCGGTGGCGTCGTTCTCCACCATAGAGCCGCGCACGGTAACAAAGGCAGGCAGTCCGGCGCTCCTTCATGCCGGGCAGCGGAGACGCGGCGTGCGCGCCGCCAAATGGCGGAGCAAGGTGGGGACAAGGACGGCGAGAACCGAGCTTGCGCGCCGCCGCCGCGGGGCCGAATGCAAAAGCCGGCCTGGACCCGCCAGCCGGATCGGGATCGCAGCTCGCCTTTCTGGGTCTTCAACTGTCTGTAATGCAGTTCCCGAATAGTTTTCTTGGTAGTCCATTTTTTCCTTAGGTAATGCAATGTTTAAAAGCCCAACATAGATCTGTAGCAGTACGAAAAACTGTAACACAGCGGTTACATAATTAAAATAGTTACAAGGAAACACGGCATGTAAACACGGATATGTATGCTATGCAACGTTAAGATTCTCTGTAAAACAATAAGACCAGAAAAGCAAAAGACGAAGAAATAAAATCAGGAAAATCAGAAATATTCATATATGAATTTAGTATAACCAAAAGGGGCAATAATGTTTTACACATAAAAAATATTTCAGAACACCGTAATCAAAAAATAGAAAGGTGTCCATATGCTAAATTCACTGTGCGTAATGAAAAAGGTGTCCTTTTAGGTATTCAGATTGATATTAAGACCAAGACTGACATGCTTTTCCCTGAGCTTTTGTCACTAGGTTAAACAGTATTTATAGCTATATCCTCCTATTCCAGTGGAGGGCGACAGCAAGGAAGGAGCCGAAAGCGTCCAAGCATAAAATGAGCCGTGCCTTCGGGCGGACAGACGCAGGGGTGGGAGGATGAGGAATTTGAGCGCTGATCGCGCGCATGTCCATACAAGTCCTGTTCTCTGGTCAGCAAAGAACTATAGGATCTCTTACCGTCCCGAAAGTGAACTGTCTCTAACTGGACGAAAATGCTCCCCTTTCACTCAGCTGTACAGGTCAGATGCGAACAATACTGCAGTTAGCAATGTAATGTACTAAATATAGCTTGACCTACACAATATAATTCAGCATACAGTTCACAAGTTAAATATATTAAACACAGCTGTAAAAGTACCTTTTAAGTGTTTTTAATACTGGAGATATTTCTTCAGTACCAAACAACCCATCAAGTTCCAAACGATAAACTAAAGACTTTGCAGTACTTGGCAAAAGTCGGTATTACTATAGAAAGACTTTTTAAAGATTTCAGAGTGCTAAATTACACTTTAAAACTGAAAACATGCTAACTATGAATTTCACGAGTCGTCTCTCATGCCAGTTTTATATTTCACACATAGTAGTTGTCTCAAACTGAGCATGTTAATGTAATTTTCTATTCCGGGCCTACTTAAATGCAGCAAAACACACATCCAGCTGTTTCACATTGTTCACTAGCTCAGGGGCCTTGCTTTAAAATAATGAGTGTTTGCAGCATCAACACTGGGCGAATGCATGAATGCTGTTTCTGTTTTACTGAGAAAGGTATTCAATGCTTCATCGTTACTTAGTGCCATTCGATAAATATAGCAGCTTCAAGGTTCCTTAGGACATGTTAAAAGCACAAGACAAGGGACATCTGAAGGAAGCTGATAGACTCCTAATGTCGGCTGTTTCTTCCCACAACACCCAGCTTCTAAAAATAAGAAAAACTGGGTCAGCTCACAAACCTACTGACAACATGCGAGATAAGAGGGAGGGGCGGACGGATTTTTAAAAATCTCTCTTTTCATACTCATTCGTCTTCTCCTGAGAGTAAACAGCTCTTGAGATAATTTCACCAGTGGGGCGTTGCACATTCCCAGCAAGGCTGCCTCCCTTTTAGATCACACCAGCAGCACCATACATGGGCCTGATCGAGGACAGAGAGGGAGGCGGGAGCTCGCCGTTACGGGAGCGAGGGGGAGGGCAGCGGTGTGTCATCTCCGCAAGGGGAGGCTCGTCCCTTTGCCATCCTTCAGATGTTTGGCATGGAGGGCAGCTCCACGCCGTCAGCCTGGGAGTCACGTGGCAATAGACCAGTACGGCGGAGGATCAGCATAAATCAGATCAGGAAGATCAGGGCGAAGCCTCACTGTGTCGTTTCATCAGGCCACATTGGTGACTGTTTCCAAATGTAGTCAAGCTACATGTTGTGTTGCTTTAATTGATGTTCCAGCCAAGTCAAATGGAGCAGAGTGGCCTTTATTGTCGTACCATTCATGCAGAGGTTTACAGTGGCAGGAAATAATGCCCGCCCCCCCGCGCCCCCCCCCCCCCCGCCCCCCCTCCAGGGTCACAGGAAGTGACGCGCAGATGAGCGGGCCGACCTTGAGCGTCCCTGCGGTGGATTGAAATGATTGCAAACGCATGAAGGACCAAAAAAGATGGACTCATCAAATATTTATGGCGCAAATCTAATAAGGTTCAAAATGCACTATGCAGCCATGTCAGAAAACCTGCCACGTGGCAGGCTGTCAGTCTGGAGGTCAGATCAATACATGCATCAGTCGTGTCTCATGTAGTACCATGTCATTTCAGAGACTAGATTGCTTGAGACAGCTGAACTGTAGGCCGCTAAAACAATGACACCTAAGACACTTTGGAAATGGAGAAAATAAATTCAATGATACCAAGAATCACATTAGTTTCCCATAATCCCCTCTGTCTGAAGAACGGCGTTTCAGCCATCAGCCTGAACTACTTTCTCCTGACCTGCAGGCAGATCCAGTCGGCAGAAATGTAGGTGATAGAGCTGGATTTTCTGCACCATTAGCCAGGAACCAACTAGCTGCTCTGTACACTGTAGCTTCCGTGGAGTGATGCTGTGACCTGGTCCACTCTGCCAGAAGCCCCTGTCTCTCCTGGGTCACTCTTTATCGTCTCCGGTCCCTAGAATTTGTCTTTCATGCCATAAAGTACTGAACATGTTCCAGATAGGACAATAAAAAGTATATTGCGTGGAGTAAATGTCTCTCAGCTGAAAATGATCATGACGTCTTAGGCTCAGACCCTGAGCGTTCGTTGTGTGATCTCTTTGCCAGAGCCCCATTCACCTTGGGTGCACATAGGAAGGCAGACAGACACTCGTGGATTGGCAGAGTCGGTCACCGAATCAGAGCGGGTGTCCAGATAGAGCCCTGGGGGCCGGATTGTGATTCAGAGGCAAGCCCCATTACCAGACCAGTGATACAGAGAAAATGAGTTTACATCTCTCGCTAAGTCAATTACAAACGCTTCCGTAATGAGTTTTACTGCAAATTGCCTCTTAATTAGTGTCTGACTCCACGCGTCATGCCTGATCTAGTCTCCCCAGCAAAGCCGAGCCAGATGTTGGTTTTGATTGCCATGCGTCATTGACCAGCCATAAGGGGGCGCCCTTGCAAGACAGATGGCTCCCCATTCAGAGCTGGGACGCCACCTCCCCCACCCCCCTCCCGCCAACGGGCCTCTGTTGCAACGACCTGGCTCAGTCAGCAGGAAAATGAAAACTGGGAAGCCATCAATCAATCTTTGGAATTACAAGAAGAGAGCGTTAATTGGCAGAACCCTAACCCAACTCCTCCAAATGGAGCCTTTTACTGCTTAATCATGCAATTAATAACTTTGTTTATATATTACATAAAAGCCTGCAGCCTGACCTTTTACCGGACATTAGCAGGTACAAGTGAAGCTCTCGGGTTCAGCCCTCATTAAGGCATCAAACACATAATGCTGCTTGGCTGCCTTCCCCGCCTGTAACGCGAGCTTATACGTTAACATCTCCGGCCTCTGGGATGCTGAGGGGGGGGCACTAAGCCCCCGTAATGTACAATTTACAGGAATCTGCAGCACTTCTCTCAGCCTGCTCTCGTTCTCCTATTGAATTTCAATATAGTAGGAGCTGAGAAGGGAATAGGAGACAGACAGGGATACAGTCCCGATACCTTAAGTGGGTTGGGGGGTGTGGATACAGGTACACTGTTGTACTGTGGTGAGTTGGGGAGGGGGGACTGGTCTTTGACTCCAAGATGGATTTCTCAGGCTTGCTTACGAGCCGCTCGCTCTCTCCAGTGTGGGGGGGGGGCAGCCTCACTGACGCTGCCCGCTTCACGCCCCCATCTGATCCCACTGCAGGAAGCCTCCGCCGCAATGTGTCGATTTATGAGGAATTTCAATCAGCCCCCGTTTGCCACTGTCTCCAGGCTCGTGCGCGTGTGTGCACGCGTGTGTTTGTGTGTGCACGCGTGTGCTTGTGTGTGCACGCGTGTGCTTGTGTGTGCACGCGTGTGCTTCGGCGGAGAGCACATTTAGATTCCATGTTGGGCAGACACAACATCTGTTAAGGAAGAAACTGGGAAACTGCACTTTGTAAGTACAAATAATGTATTTTTAATTTTCTCCCCCCAGTCACCAAGTAATGGGTCCCACTATGGGCCATGCAATTGCCCCACCCCCCCGGGGCCTTACCATCATCCCTCTCTGTCTGCCCAACCCCCACCGCCTCCCCGCCACACTGTGCCTGGGCCCGCCCTCTCTGTCCTCATTTCCTGTCCTGTGTAATTTTCACCCGCCATGACTTCAAAGAGTAAAAACACAGACGTCAAGCTCACACTCGCGCACGTTGGACTGGAGGTTGACTTTGATGTACCGTCTCGGCTGCCCGGGAGAGCTGAATGTCAATGAGATGGAGTCGGATTCCAGAAAGGCAGCCTCATATCCGCAGCGTAAGCGGATCAGTGGCCCCCCCCCACCCCCCAAGAACTCCCGTGCCAAGGCCGTGTTTCATGGTTATCTTTGGGGCCCCTGCATTATTGATCAAGCTAAAAGTATTGTGTCACTTGGCCATTTATCTTGATTGCAGACGTATAACAGCAGTGAGTGGGCCTTCCTCATTGGTCACGGCGGCCAGCTTCCATTGGCCGTCTGATATGGAACACCGTGTGTTTTGTGTACGCTGTAGGTCATGTGTAACACAGCTCTATGTATCTTTGTATCTAACGTAAACCGTGACAGATTCCTTTACACCGACTCAGAATATACTGCTGGATGATCTTATTCTACGCCTCCTGATACCTACTTAATGATGAAATTAAAATACGGGAGTCCCAAAGCTAAACTAACGCCTATTCTTAGAGGCAAAAAACATACCTTTAAGTGGCAATAAGGTTCGACAAATTAAGAATTATCTGTATTTCCTTGGTTGTCAGCCGACCTGGAGCGGATGGTTTGTAGAGTCTCTTTGGAGATGGGTGGGAGGTGAGGCACAAGGTGAAAATGTACAAATAAACAGAAAATAAATGAAGGGGATGTAACTGCGATGGTTTGCATATAAAGAGAAACATTTGCGCTTAAGCCCTGAGGTTTTCATTTATAGTGTCTATGTATTAAAGCAAAGGAAATGGAAACCTAAAGAATAAAAACTCAAAGAGCACTGAAGCTATTCTATTTAAAAAACATAAATCATGGCAAAATTACTTAAGGATTAAATCACTGTCTATCTTCAGCATTTTGGCTGTTTCTGTAAGCCTGGCTCAGCCGGATCCTGGCCTCCAGACACAAATGCAGCACATTTTCTGCAGAAGCTGAACACACCGTTCCCGAAGGGAAATCTTTCTATTTTTTGACAGTCAGCTACCAATTTGAAAGAAGACACCTTGTTGTGGAAGCAGAAGCCACGACGGGGGATTTGTATATTAGCCCATTGTCAGCACTGTAATATTACTCAATCATATTACGCAGGAGATTGTGGGTTAGAGGACGGAGTGTCTTTAAATCCACGGTATATATAGTGTGCATACAGAGAGAGAGAGAGGTAAATTTTTTTACATGAAGTGATATTTTTAACATTAAGTTAACCTGAATTGTTTCAACGGTGTGTAAAAATGCACGTTTTTGACGAAAGCGCTCCTGAAGAAGATTAAATCTGCCACAGAGACTGTCTCATGCGGAGGGTGATGAAACTCAGGTTTAAGTTGCAGAGAGCCGTGTGTCGATGCCCCATCTGTGCTGAGACGGCGGACCGATGTGCGCGGCGGGCACAGGAGCCCGTGGGCGCGGCTGCAGCACACACGGCCCCTGCGCTTCTGCGGAAGACAGCAGAGCCACTGCGCCAGTGAAATCCCGCTTCCTTAACGGCACGCTGTGCGCCGCTAAAATTAGCTCTGCTCCCCAGTCCTGCCCACTCGCCCGTTAGGTGCGCAGCTGTCGGAGCTTGGCGGATAAAGCGTTTCTTCGGCTGACGGTGCCGCAGAGCGCGCTGTTTCTTGCTGGCTTTTTCTAGCTATTTATCGCTGAGATAACGCTCCGCCTGTATGCTGCTCATTCACCTTTATTATCTCTCCTGGTGTATTGACCTCCAGATTAACTCTGTCTCCCATGTTTGACGCTTGTTTCCAGCTGCTCTGGTCACAGCAGACAAAGGAGCAGAGCACAGGATGCTGGATATGGGTCACATGGTACAGGGATGGCTCAGTGCTGGGTTATCCGCTGCCTCGCAGCTCCGAACCCCTACGACCCTGCACTGGCATCCTGCCCACTGCGTCTCCTCCCTTGTGCCCAGGTTTCCTGGGATAGACCCCTGATGGTCCTGGGTTACCCTGGTCTGCTGTGACCAAGTACTGGATAAGCAGTGATGGAAGACGGATGGATGGTATTTGTGCTGCTCCACCCAAGAGCTCTGTTTAGGGGGGGGGGGGGGGGTTAGGGGGGTTCCAAGGGCCTCTGAGTGACCGGGGCCCTAAAAAACATTATTGGGTTGGTGTAGGTCAGGGTCCCAATATGATATGACCTTCTGGGGTCCAGAATCCTTAGCGGCACCTCTGGTCCCACCCACCAGGGTACTCCTAACTCCACACTGCATGTATCTTTCCAGTGAAGGGAGCTCCAGTTACCCCTGTCACATTGTATATAGTTGTAATAGTGATTCATCATTTTCTGTTCTCCTTACAGTCCGTGGCGGCGGTCGGGGAACACAATGCAGAAAAGCTCTCCATGGAGCTCGGGAACATCTGCATGGCATCGCCGGCATACGTGCCTTTACAGTCTTATCACGTCATACTTTTTAATTGCTTGGTGGGTATAAATGCCCGCTGCGGATTATGTAATCTATGCGGCGTTCAGACTGATATTCCGCCAATGCAATTGTGTTTGGTTTCTTATGAGTACAAGTTAAGGATTACAGGCTCTGTAAATGTGACCGTAAGGCGTTTTGGCTTTGGTGTCACGCAGCTGAAGGTGCGTCTGTGATTCTCAGGTATAAACAGTGCTGGGTTCAGCCTGCCTTTCTTTCCACTCTGCGTGCTTCTCTTTGGCCAACACTCATCTCATGGCTGAGCTCAGGAGTTCACTGAGCTCCTGAACACAAGCTGGGGCGGATTGAGAAGATACACAGACGACGTCAGTATTATTTCACGTCCCGAGTACCGGGCCTAATTTTGGACAGGGCGTGAATGGCAAATGAGGACTTGCTTTGATTCATGGGCCCAGTGGTTTTGGTCGATGGCGTCACTGAGTTCCTGGGTGCTCTACTGAAGTTCTATCCAACACCGGGTCTCTCTATGACATCTCACGCAAACATAACTGCCAACCTACTGGATAACTCAAGCATGAGTTCTGCCTGGATGTCAGCCCATCATTTTCCAGCCAGAGTTCGTAATAAATAGCATATTTATATTAACACAGGAGCATTATGTGGGAAGATACTCAGACTGGGAGTGATACTCTGCCTCACTGGGAAGCACTGTCGCCTCGTAGGTCTCGGGATGGGGGTCTGAAGGTCACACCTCTTCTCTGTGTGTGGACATTGTGTTTTCTCCTGCAGTCCAAAGATTTGCAGTTAGGGTAATTGACGTTTTTATATTGTTTTTTGTCTTGTGATGTATGTCCTCACATGTTGCCTGGGCTACCTGTACATGTCATTAAAACATTGCTAATCAATCATTTGTTTGTCATATGGAGAATTCTCCAAATTGCAAAGCTGGTTCCTCTCCACCTTCTGACATCCTTGTTATGATGTAAGCAGGCTTCCCAGCACTCTGAAAACTGCAGTGAAGTCTTCATTATATATAGTCAGCTTTGACCTTTCTGCAATCAATATACCAGGTGTCTGATAGGAGATTGACCATTTGCCTGTGTGTGTGTATGCGTGTGTGCATGTGCGTGTGTATGTATGTGTGTGGATATATGTGTGTTACATCATGACGACCAAATGGCCCCCACAATGTGATAAAAACCTATTATTTTTGATGTTGTAGGGACTATTTTTCAGGTCCTCACAAAGATCTGTGAATGCAGTCGAAAAACTAAAAATGCCAGAAGTCTCGTATTTTGTTTAATTACTTATGGTTAAGGTTGGGGCTGGGTAGGGGTTAAGGTTGTCATGTTGAGATTAGAGTTTTCCCCATAGAAATGAATGGAGAGTCCCCACAAAGATATAATTACAACCCTTTGTGTGTGTGTGTGTGTGCGTGCATGTTTGCCTGCATCTGGGTTGCGTTTTTTGTTTTTTCTCTGCTATATGTTTGTTCTCTCCATTCCTCTCCACTCAGAACATGCCGGAAAGATCACGCCGCATCCCCCTCTCTCTTGACACTGCATCATCCACGGCTTCCTCTCTCTGTTCATCTGGCGCGATGTCGTCGCGTTACCTCTCACCTCCTGCTGATGTGCGTGTGTGCAATCTGTTATCTTTCCACTAGGACTCGCTCTCATTAAGGTGCAGCGTTTGGCCTCAGAGTACCCAGTCCAGTGGATACTGAGGTGTGCTTAATTAAAGCGTCAGACAGAGGTCAGTCTGATTTTAAGGCACTGCAGGGAACTTTTGTTGTCCTTCATGCTTTTGGGTCCTTATTCTTCTAAGAGGAGAGGCTTCTGTATACTGGATTTACAACATTCCACTGATCCAGACACTCTTATGTACATCTTGTTTTTCTTGATAGTTTCATTGACGTTCACCTGTCCAAGTGCTGCCAAAACTGACATCTATTTAGCAGACACCTTTGTCCCAGGTGATGTGCAAGTGAGGATCAGAGAGCAGAGTCAGCTAGTGTCCTTGGAGTAGTGGGGTTGAGGACCTTCTTGGCCATCGGAGTTGAATCCATGACCTTCGAGCCATAAGCAGTGGTCTCTGACCAGGTGACCTTCACCCTTGTCAGGCATGTCGTTAAACATAAAGTGTTCCATGACTAAACGTGGATGTTTCCTCCGTAGCTGAATAATGATGTGAATCTTGTTTGCGTGCATTCAGGGATGGAGGACCTACCAGTCAGAGCTGTTAGTCACACCTTAATGGAGGTATATCAGGTGTAGATCACCCTGGTAGTACCGACTCTATCATTATTCACGAGGCCTCTGCAAGAGCTGCTGTGTTAAGCAGCAGTGATGCAGTGTTAATATGGCGGGCTCTGGGAATATGGTAATCACTCCCAACAGCAGCATTGTCGTTATTAGCTTGCATCATCCCACCAGTCTCATTGGCCTGGGGCCCTGAGCACAGAACCTGTCCTGTCTCTCATCCTCTATTTTCTGCTTCACACCTCTCCCAAAAATATCTCGCTCTGACGGCGATGTTCAAATCGATATAAATAGCATCCAGCTATTTTCGTATCCTGGTATTACTATCTGAGTCCCAGTTCGTATCCTGGTATTACTATCTGAGTCCCAGTTCGTATCCTGGTATTACTATCTGAGTCCCAGCTTGTATCCTGGTATTACTATCTGAGTCCCAGTTTGTATCCTGGTATTACTATCTGAGTCCCAGCTTGTATCACGGTATTACTATCTGAGTCCCAGCTTGTATCACAGTATTACTATCTGAGACCCAGCTTGTATCACGGTATTACTATCTGAGTCCCAGCTTGTATCACGGTATTACTATCTGAGACCCAGCTTGTATCACGGTATTACTATCTGAGTCCCAGCTTGTATCACGGTATTACTATCTGAGACCCAGCTTGTATCACGGTATTACTATCTGAGTCCCAGCTTGTATCACGGTATTACTATCTG
>JABJVO010000034.1:2744737-2754811 GCA_026770805.1 Boulengeromyrus knoepffleri
ACAAGGGCGCCCTTTTTACTAAACACCCCCCTGTTTGTTTAAAATAAAAGGGCGAACCACCTCCGGAAAAGGGAAACACAGGCGAAGGGGGCCACAATGTGGGAAACCATTTGCCCCCCCCCCCCCCCCCCCCCCCGCAAAGAATGACACAGAAGCATGTCTGTCAAAATGGCGGCATCTGCTGGACGAACAGCCGCACAGCGCTACATTCATACGGAACTGACAGCCTCATCCTTCAACTGCCCTTGAACGCTGCCTGGACACCTCCTCCGTGGCACTGCGCATGAATGCAGTGCACAAAGGACCCCAAGGAATGTTTGTCGCGGCGATAAAACGAACGAGAATGGGATGAAATAAATACGTTTTTTAGAAGAGGGAGCTGTAAAAGGATTAGGCACATGCTGACAGTGAGAGAGCATTTTAGGCGTTTGCTCACTGCTGGACCTGCATACATTTGCCACCCCCCCCTCCCTCGCCCACCCCCCTGGGACCTTTATCCTAATAATTAGCAGATACAACCTTATGACCTCACCATATGGCTGATGTGTGAAACTCACTATTTCTCACTGCGTCTGTAACAGGGCGGCAAAGAGTCTGACATGAGATAAGATAAGCTTAAGGGATCTGGACATGGGAAGAGTGTAAATGAAGTCGGGGAGTGAAAGAAGTGAAGCAGCAGAGAAAACAGAATGTCCTGGTAAGAAAGAAACGTATGTGACCGATTCTTCTCTCTGCTGGGCTCACAGCATTGCACAAAAATAGCTGCTGAGCCAGTGGGTGTGGTGCCATGGCAACTGGAGCTCAGGACTGATGTCACAGCTGATCACTATGGCAACTGGCTCAGGTTGCCTGTCACAGCATGAGGTCAGTGTTTCTATGGAGACAACCCAGCTGAGCAATAAGCTACACTTGTTTTGCATGCGTGTATAAAAGGAAAGGGAAACAAATGTCCCAGGACTACATATTTAGAAACACAGTGCAGTGTCCAGGGTTTGTCCTTAAACTAAGCTCACATTCAAAGCATACTAATCTGCTGGGCTGCTGCCAGTGCACTGCAAGAATGAAAGCAGAGTGTGAAAAACATGAATAATTCAGTTAGTTTGTGTCATCTTTTTTTAAATAGTTTTATTTTCGGTACTGGCACTCCCTCCCTAACCAGAGACAGGATCCTCCGAATGACACGTTCAGTATGTTTCATTTTTAAAGCTTCATTTCTTTACACTGATCATATGTAAAACTGTCCCAGGTTTTTGTCTTCGAAATATGCAGAAGTCAGTTCAGACACAACAAAGTGCACTCTGCCTCAGAGACCTGACTCTGACTCCGGGAGAAAACATATGACCACTGCCAATTAAAGTCTGTTAGAGAAAGGCCAGAACGTGGCCTATTCAGCCGCAAGTTGGCATTCAGGGCAGGGGGTAAGTGGGCATTGTGAGCGTCTATTTACCCAAAGTGCGCATAGATAGCAGGCCTGCTCCCGCGCTTAATGAATATTCATGAAGCCTTCAGCCAGCCCTCAGTGTGGCTTTGAAGGCAGAGTCTGTGATCTGCTGTGCTCCCTGAAAGCCTGCGTTTAAAAAACAATCACTCAACGACAAAGACCTTGTCAGCACCCAGCTTTGTGACACTGGGCTGAGATTTTCCAACACAGAAATGTTGAGTGTAAATGTGCAATTAATAGCTTGGCCTTTGGCTCCATCTAGTGTTGACAATGTGAGAATGCATAACATTCAAACCCGGCCTTGTAAAGAAAGACATTAATCCTAACTTTTCCTATCTTCGCATTTTACACCATTTATATAAAAAAAATAAACAGCAAAAATGTAAAATCTAAATACTTTAACATTTTTGTTTATATTATGAACATCTCAATACCTAAAGAATTAGATATTACAAAACATGAAATTAAATTTACAACAAAGACAACCTATAGGGTATTTTACTACATGCGCAAGTTTAGGTTAAAGTTCAGGTTAATTATTTTTTAAAACTACACTTTTTATAAACATGCACGGCTCGATTCCTTCTCACCTCCCCCCCCCTCATTTTAATCTACATTGTTAATCATTAGGGCACCATAAGAATCGTACCTCTCGTTCGTTTTGGTGGGCAACTGACCGGCCTCATCAGACAGTTCATTCCAAGAAGCTAAAACACTGTGGCTTATTATAAAGCTTCCTTTAAGACTCCTTTGTAAAATGAAATTGTGAAATGTATTATGTACTTACACAGGAGGCCATTGTACTCAGTCAAGACAGGTTAACTACCTGTAACAGGTTAGCAGGTTAGTCTTGCCTGGAACTTCTGGTCACACTGTACTACCTGCAACCTGCTCATTAAGTTAATGAATAGCTGACAGGCATGTGACACCTGGGCCTCAGAAACAAGAACCAGGATCTTTCCGGAATCAAATCACACCGGAAAAGGACTTTGACAAGAGGGAAACGGCGGAGACACCAAAGGAAGATTTCAAGGTAACATTTTTGGTCGAGTGCTTTGAAGTTCACTAAGACCGTATTAATGAATGAACTGTGAAGTGCGGTTCCTTACTTGAATGACTGAGGCAACATCAGTTAACTATTAACACGACAAAGATATGTAACTATTATCTGCTACTTACAGCCATCAGTAAGATCTGCACCACCTGTAAATGTTTGTTTTGGTGTGGCAATGGCCATTAAATAGAAAAATATGGTAAATATGTAGAACAATGTTTTTATACTTCAAGAATCTTGTGACGTTTATCATAACTATATTAAAGATAAGGCATTCATCATAATGGGTTTTTGTCACGGGTAAGAACAGCAAAAAGTGCACTGCTTGGATTTTGGTCCTTGAGCACTTGTATTTCAAACGGTTCATTTTAAAAACGTCTTTTAGCCCCAGATGAGTTACTACGCCGCCCCTAAGGAGACAGGGTCGGAAAACAGAAGAACTTTTGCGTTTCCTCGCAAAACCTGGATAATTAAGCATTATGTGTATTCTAGACCAAGTTCAAATTAAAAATCGATAAGGTGACGCATTACCTTTGTATCTGTCGGAATGTGTCACAGAGCAGCGAGTGAGTGCATATATAGGTCACCAGACAGGATTGTGAGTAAACAAAACACAATTGCAAGGGACCACAAAGCCTTTTAAAAAAATCCAACCATGTCCCTTTATGGGCTCCATAATTTACAAATGTTTGTGACGACACATTGTGCTCCATAATCCATTTATCTTGGTCCTTTGTTTTGATAACCAAAATATCCTTTTATGAACATAAAATTAATATGTATTTTTTCAGCTGCCCCCAAATCATATGCGCTCTCACCTAAATCCAGAATCTCACTGAGTGCAGCCTACATACATTAACATCTTAATGTGCTCGGGGAATTTCATTAAACAGGTACACATTGGCATCTGTTGGTGGCAGACGTGGAGCAGTGTGTTCCAGCCAGCTGCCCTGATGTGTGTGTGTGTGTGTGTGTGTGTCTGTATGCTCCCTCATGCCTTTCACATGCATGGTCATTCATGCGTGGACAGTCTGACTAATGTACTACTTACGCTAAAGCACCTATCTGGACAGAACAGGTCATAGTACATAAATTTCACTGTAAAACGTTTCATTCAGTAAGGGATGCTGTCCCATGCTGATTATTTAACTAAAGAATAGCCGAAGGCATGTAGGTAGATGAACATACAGGTGCAAGCAATTTTTTAGTCAGTCTGCAGGGTCAGTCTGCATCCAGCACCCATGTTAGGATTAAGGGTCTTGCTCAAGGTCCGAATGATGATAGAGTTACACTGCCAGCCAAATTCAAAATGTACACCTTCTGTACAAGAGCACAGATCCACAACCTGCTGTGCTGCCCACCACCCCAGTTAGAGACAGCAATTAATAACAGAGCCTTAATTATTTATTAATTATTCGCCCTTAAATTTGTCAGAATATCAGCAGATAAATAAGCTATGATGTAAACATGGTGGTAGGTACTGAGGTAAGGCAATAGATAATATTAAGGCTTGACTGAGAAGAAGCAGACCATAATATGGACAGTGCAGACTAAACCTGACAGACTGTACTTGACTATACGATACTAGTTAATAACTGAGTTATTGTCGTGAAAAGCACAGCAACTGCCAGTAACACTGAAAATCTACACTCATTAACTCTAGAAAGAAATGAATGAACAGAGGGACGGCATGATGGGACCTTGCTATGAGGAACAATCCAGGGACAATAACAGATGAGGAGACTCTGCACACTGAACTGTGGGAGAGACTGATGGGAGAGGACACTGCATAGTACTGGGACAGACAAGCAGGGGACACTGCATAGTACTGGAACAGACAAGCAGGGGACACTGCATAGTACTGGAACAGACAAGCAGGGGACACTGCATAGCACTGGGACAGACAAGCAGGGGACACTGCATAGCACTGGGACAGACAAGCAGGGGACACTGCATAGTACTGGAACAGACAAGCAGGGGACACTGCATAGCACTGGGACAGACAAGCAGGGGACACTGCATAGTACTGGGACATACAAGCAGGGGATACTGCATAGCAGTGGGACATACAAGCAGGGGACACTGCATAGCACTGGGACAGACAAGTAGGGGTCTCCGAACAAGCAAAGGGCCCCAGATTCTTTCATCTGGTTCCTGCTCCAGAGTAAGTCTGTCATCTCTTAGCTGTCCAACCTTCTTCAGAAACATTAGGAATTAGCGAAGCGCACAAGCCTTGCTGTCCCATTGCGGTTCCCAACCGTTACAAAAAAAATCAGACGGAGGACCATGTTCCCCCAGCGTTGTTTACATAATTTGTTCGTATTGGAAATGTGCTCATGTGCTCCACTTGAAACTCTGGAATTATTCATACTTGGAGAAGGGTTACCTACACTCCAAAAAGTATGAACATCTCATGGTCTTTCTGTTCACCAACGCCAATAACATAAAGTATCTATTATTATTATTATTATTAATAAACACACTTTGCACTACACACACTTTTGGGTTTAGACTCTTATCCACACACAAGGGTTAAAGGCATTTCAGTTTAATCATGGCCTGTTACTGTACAGTAAATACTTCATTTTTTGACTTCACAGCAAGTAAAAGCACGTCGTACCTCCCAGCAGAACTCAAATGTTTGCAACTTAACCAAAGGTTAAATTCCCGCTCCTCAAATGTGTGTCAGAATAAATAAGAAGAGATAAAAAAACAGAACCTAGATTTAAATGGATCTGAAACTTGCATACAGAGCAAAGACAAATGAGCCTTCAATGTCCAGGCCTGAACCAAAGTGTAAATAAACACAGGGTTGCTAGAACTTACGTCTGGTAAATCTATAATAATATGCCAGTGATCACAGATTAAAATATGGTCTTGACTAGTTTTCCAAGGAAAAAATGCTCAGAAAACCACATTCCTGCAAAGTCATCTGGTACTTTACTGAGTTTGTGATTCAGCTCAGCTCCCAAACCAAGACATGGCACTGTGACAGAGGTAAATGCAGCTGTTCACCTCCCATGCCTGGAATGTGCTCTCTTTACCGCTTACTGCCCCCAGTGATAAACTGGAAATGGGAAAAAAAAAAGAATGTATACTGAACCAGTCAGCTGGCGACACCAAGTGGCAAAGAAGTGAAACTACCAGAATGCAGGTTCTCACTCTGCTCTGTCCGCCAAGTACTGTATTGTCACTGAATTACTATATTTGTTTGTCCATTCAGTTAGCAAAACCGTAAATTAATCACAAAATGTAAGTGAACAACGTGTAGGTAATTAAATACCTACAAAACAGCAGATTAAAAAGACCGTGGTAAGATACTGTCAATGGCACCATTCAGAGGACGCCTGCATTTAGGGGCCGTGCTGATTTACCGGCCTCTGATCATTTCCTAGATCCGCCCTCTTGGAATGCCAAGCTGGGCCAGGACTTTGGAAAGGCCACAAGGAACTGCGCTTTACCAATCCCGCTGTAAATCCACACCATAATGGGATTATTGGCAATGGGAGCTGGCAGACTGGTCAGGTACCTCCCAGTCATTCTGGGGCCACACCATACCTGCCATATGGAACTGTGTAATCCAAAGTCACCCAGATACGTGGGATTTCCATATACTGTGGCTGAACAGGCCAAACTCAAGTGAGATTCACAGCTTAGACCGGTTTTTCAAATGTAATCAGATCGAGTGACTATCAGATCGTGGAGCTTTTGATTTTTATTTCAACTACTGCAGGTCTCCCTGATCTATCTAGTGAAAAATTTCTTCTCTTACCTTTTTTCCATCAAAAAAGAGGGGAGTGTACTGATAGTCATTTGCGTAGTCAAAGGGGAATTAATTCAATTAATTCTACAAGGAGAGGTAGGATGTATGTTTAATTTCACCTTGGCTGTGATGTACGGCCGACAGGTACAGAGGATCTGCTGCATGCTTTTATATATCTCAGTATTTTTGTAGGTCTTTTTGTGCCAAATTACTCACGCCCACTTTTTTGACTGCTGTCAAGAAGATTCCAATTATCCAATTAAGACATTCAATCGATTGCTGCTTACACTGTCGTCTGCAGATTGCAGTGCACCGCCGGTCCTGCATGTGAAACTGGTGAGGCTAAAAAAAAGGGTCACAAGCAGGACCTACTTGTCGGAAGTGTCATCTTGGAGGTTCAGCCACAAGCTCCGGCGCTCAGGTTCTCCTTGTCCTGGGATGCAGCCACCTGCATTGCAGAAGCTCACTGTATCATGTGAGGGATGTGGGTGGAAACTGCATCCCCAGGAACTCTGGGGAATGTGCTACAGAAGCACAGGAACACCAAGCAGGGCTTTGCTACTGGATGAAACACACCTTGGGGTTCATGTGAAGACTGCACTCTCAAGATGGGAGTGACAGGGGACAGTGACTGTATGGGAACAGGAAGTTGCAAGGCTAGTCTGATAAGCATTTCTATCCTGTCTTTTCTGAGCGTGTCACAGCCTTTAGTCAGAGCTCTACACTGATATATAACACTACTAGATCACTTCAAAACTAATAAATCAGCATGAACACAGAGCTGGTGCCATTCAGAAGATCAAAGGTGGTACAAACTTCCTACTCCAACAAATCTGTGTAAGATGGATGGTGGAGCTGTTCATCTCTCAGAATCTGTGTGTTTCCGAAAAAGGACACCAGGCATGAATAATGGAACTCAGAGCATGTGGCAGGGTGGCAGATGGAGGGCAGAGCAATCAACCAGCGTCAGTTCAATCAAATATTAATCTACACAGTCCCTGAAAATGACGAGCTGGAGACATTATGTCCAGTACACAGGGCACATTACACAGATCTAACATAGGGTTCAGAGTTCTTACAAGTAACACATTCGTAAGCATTATCAGCGAATTGTGTTTAAAGTTCCATCAAACAAATTCATAACAAAATTAGTAGCTTTTTAAATGTTTAGGAAATAAATATTAAAATACTATCTACATGATGTGTTGTGGAGACTGAAACTATCCCGATCTATTAATATTTTTCCAAACATTACACCTGCCATCTTCGTCCTGGATTGTCTCCTAATGTAACACGACCACATGAACGGTCCCCATCCACACATGCTAAGCGTCCCGTCTTTGCTATGTTCTGGGCTACTCTCATGCGTCTTAGTTTCAAGTATCCTGGATTCTTCGTCACCGCCTCTCCCAACCTACAAAGAAAAAGTAATTCACTGTCACACAGCACCAACCAAAGAACGTCTGTCAGCTAATTTGTATACAATGTATCCATGCTAAAATTGCAACAAGACTTTTTTTCTTTTAATCAAAAACTGACGAAACTTCCAGTCAACCCATTAGGCAACATGAGTGTCCGCCTAGGGCTCCATCTTAGGAAATCTGGCCACTGACGCCAATGAACTCCCATCCACCCCGAGACGCAGTAAAATTAGTTGGTGAAGTTTGCCGGGGCCACATGTGCTTGGAGCAGCTCTGATTCGCAGTTACTTTGGACTGAAGCTGTAAAGGTAGCTCTGGTCCCTTCCAGCACATCTAATGAGAACATTTTAAGTTTGGACCCCGATTATGGAATTTCTCATTCTGAAGTAACATTCCCTAAAATAACACCGGACTGTCAAAGTCTTGGTTTACGCCAAGCTGTGATGACTGTGCGCTCCTTCCCGGATCTCTGTGCTGAGAGTGCCTTTAGCATTTTGGCGGGCTGTGCTTACACCCCTGGCCTGAATGATCTTCTGTTTCTGCTCCTGTTTGGCCCTCTCCGCATGGAACTGCGCGCGCTGAGCCCCCTGCTGAGCTGTGAAGCCCGGCGAGGTCACTTTACGCGCCGCAAACGCCACCCACGCCACCCACGCAGACACAGGAGCACCAGCGGAAAAAACACCGCAGAGAGACTTCTGGAAAAAAACATGACTAAAAGGCCCATCAAAGGCACAGAAAGGCCAAGAGTAACAGTGAGGCCGTCCCGTACGGGGGATGCAGTTGGAAACAGCAAGTTTTTCCTGGAAGCCCGTATGAGTGTTGGCTCAGGCGGACAGGGACCCACCGACTTGCTAGACTACCACAGTAGCTGTGTACTCCGGGCCGAAGCCCGGCTCAGTGGTGGCGACGTCGTCGAGAATGATGAGGAGGTCCTCAGCTCCCGCTGAATCAGCAAGGACGCCTAAGATCGCCTGACCAAAACAGGGCCCGGTGAACCAAGGAAAAGCCATATTCATATAAACCAATATTAAGGTGAGCAGAGGAAGGGATCCCCAGCACAGGGACAGGAAGACGGATTAAGGACTTTAGATACATCGTAAAGGATGCAGGTTTAACAAAATAGTGAGCAGGAATGACAAAACCAAGACATCACTTCTGCTTCATTACAAGGGAAATGACAGTAACATATTCGAAAGGAAAATGGGCATCAGGATTTAGGAAGGATCAGGGTGTGGACTCCGACACTGACACCGGGGCACGGGCTCCGACACCCACACCGGGACGCGGGCCCCGACACCCACACCGGGGCGCGGGCCCCGACACCCACACCGGGGCGCGGGGGGGTCATACATACATGTTACTGACACATATTGACACATACTGCCAAATAAGGGCGTGTAAAAGAAACATCACAAAGTAAAACTAACGTTTCCCCAAAATGACACGGCTGTGGTTATTATCAGAACCACAGAAAAATAGAAACCAACAGCAATTCTGTCCATCAAGCTGTACAGCAAGTATTGACTTCCTGAAGCTGGATCCCATGAACTTCTGCGTGTTCATCTGCAGCCAGGTGGAGCCCTTTCTGAAGCCGAGGGCCAAAGTTCAGCGTGATGGAATGGGATCTGGCTATTAGGCCAATTTAACACTGACACGCAAGCAAGGGCCCAAAATGTGATGAACTCTCCATGGATGCTTTAACTCAAGCTGAAGGCATGTATACTTTTATACAGAAAACTAATATCACAGCAAATTGCCTTTTAAGGTGATTTTTTTTCTCTTTAATGGCATGCAAATAATTAAGAAAGACTGAATACAGTGACCTGTTGTATGATTCTGAATTCCAGTTTGCTGACTGGTTAAAATTCTTGCTAAGTTTCAATATGACCAGTCTAATGAGTGTTGAAACCAGGGTGGCTGATGGAGGCAAAGTTACTTTCTATATAGGGTTACATTCGCCAATAATGACCTAAACTGAAAAGTCACGCTGATTGGGCAAGTGGTCCTGAAGATGTACGGCCAACAGACGAGGGGCGGTAAAATGAGGCTATTTCACCAAATTTATGAGACAAGCATATAATTTTCTGGCAAAAGGACAACAGAGCTGCCAGACAGCCTTAGTACATAACTTTAAAAAAAATCAAAGCAGCTATTTAACAAAAATATTGCGAAATATGCTACCAGCTATGACGAAATTATTCAATAGCTCTTAAACAAAAATCAATCTGATGGACCCTTTATTACCCTTATTACCCCCTGATGTAACCCTCTCTGACCCCTTATTACCCCCTGATGTAACCCTCTCTGACCCCTTATTACCCCTGATGTAACCCTCTCTGACCCCTTATTACCCCCTGATGTAACCCTCTCTGACCCCTTATTACCCCTGATGTAA
>JABJVO010000034.1:2754911-2773505 GCA_026770805.1 Boulengeromyrus knoepffleri
TCCCCCTTATTTCCCCCCGATCCAACCCCCCCCCACCCCTTATTACCCCCCATACAACCCCCTCTTCCCCCTTATTTCCCCCTCATGTAACCCTCTCTGACCCCTCATTACCCCCTGATGTAACCCTCTCTGACCCTTTATTACCCCCTCATGTAACCCTCTCCGACCCTTTATTACCCTTATTACCCCCTCATGTAACCCTCTCTGACCCTTTATTACCCCCTGACGTAACCCTCTCTGACCCATTATTACCCCAGTCCTATAGAGGCACATTTTATTAGGAGCAATTTGGCAAAACAAAGTGCTATCCAGGATAAAGCAGTTTGTAACTATTTCCCCGTACCTTTTTAAAAAAGCAATTATTATACACACATCTGTGGCAGGTCTTCTGCTGGAGAGACTCTTCAGAGTAACACCCCGAACAAAACGGAAATTAAATAATTCTGCCATGACACCTTATGGGCTCCGTACTTTGTCCTAACTTCAAATGCACAACATAAAATACACTCTTTAGAAAATATAACTACAAAGATATATGGACCAAACAAGATTAAAAAGATCGATAAAATCTCTAATGTTAGGTGTGCAACATGCTTATCCTTTGTAATGTTAAAGTGACCATTCAAAGAGCGAAATGCAGATTGTTATAAAATACTAGAAACACGTGTTGACCTAACCAGACGAAAAAGTTGCATAATATCTCTAATGTCAGGTGTGCAGCAAGCTTATCCTTTGTAATGCCAATTAAGTGATCATTCAGTGACAGTGAGATGCAAAATGTTCCATGATAGGTGCATATACAAATATGCACGTACATAAAAGTATGTTTCACGTTCATTTATCCCCTAAGTCCGAATTGCTATGCGCTTTTCCCGAGGAAAGCGGATACACTCGGCTCTTTATTCGCCGTGCAGCGCGCAAGGGACTTCCTGTGTTGCGAGCCGAGGTTTCTGGTACTTGTAGTTCGAAGAGGACGGCAATTATACTCTTTATCAAATGAAAGAACGTTTTGACTTTCGGTGATAATTGTGAATGTCATGTTCAGTTATATATACCAGTGCCCTGTCCGATAAAATCGTGGGTCTTTTCCAATTATTATCGTGCAGCATTAATAGGCATAATTTCCAGAAGATTACAACCAGTTCAAACAATGTACAGGTACTGGACAAACTGTGCGATTTGCGACATTTCAGAAGAAACACGAAGCAACTAACAGAAGCCAAAGAGCTGGTGCTCAAATTACAGTGCACCCATCACAAAAACTGAAACATTATTCAATATGCAAAGGGAGAAACCGTCAAAAATGATCACGGCATATGGCAGAGAGACAAAATGCACTGGAAAAGTGGAGCAATGATTGCAAATCACACTGAAGGCAATAGATGGACACTGAATTGTTGCTAAACACTATAAATTGTGCCCGCAAATATTAGCAGAGAGCATATATATTACGAGCATCACGAAGCTGGGATTTACAGCAGGGCTGTCATTTGGGGACTGTTTGTATTCAAGGCCAGTGCAGAGCAAAGGTATAACCTTGTGCAAGGAGAACAAGACCCGGACTGCTGGGCAGCGGAAAACAATACGGTCTGATGAGTTGTATTTCATTTGCGTAAAACCAGACCAGCTTGTCTTTGGAGGAGGACACAGGACAGCTTCAGTGAACAACGTCTGCTGATCTGAAGAAGCAGGGAGTCATTAGGTCCAGCGTCAGCTCGGCGTAGCTATCTACCAGCCACTGAACTGTGAACTGTGCACAGCCTATGGATCTGCCACCATTTCCTCAGGATGTTCTCATATGATAATATGCCCTAATACATACTATCAAATGTGGTGTGAAAGGTTCCTGCGTCCTCCATTCCAAAAATAACTGGAGGCATCTTCTCAAAGGATGGTCCAACATATCACTACATTCTGTGTTTGTATGGCAGCATTCCAAGGATAGAATCTGAACCGGAAGGCATTATAAGGTGCTTAATATCGATAGAAGCTTTGTCTGCCACTGTGTGAGTGAGTCTACCAACAGACAGACACGTGGATCAAAAGGTTAAGCATTTAGTATTGTGATAATCTCTTGCTTTTGTGATATTTCAATACCTGAATGCTACAAAAATACAAGTGACGGTTACTGTATGTACAAAAGTGGTTAGTGCCACAATGGGAGACTTGCACATACACGCCTTACAGAAAGATACAGATTCACTGTAGTGTTTTATCTTTTAATTCATAATTACATTTAGTATATAACATAAACTATTTTACAGGTAGTGCAGCTTGGGAAAACTTGAGAACATCAACAACCACAACTGGAAGCAAAGGATTTAAAAAATACAAGCTAACAAAGCAGCAGTATACATTGCAAATAGAATTTAGAAACAAAAAGAGGATAATGTACAAATAAAATTTACAAGATTGATAACAATGAGCATCATTGCTCATATATACAAAAATCTGCAGAAAGCTGGAATGGTCTTAACTTGGTTGTATTTTGGATTCTTGCGATATTCCCATTGAGGTGACTCGATCACAGCGTTGGACAGATGTGTGTCGTGGCCCTTTCTGACCATTAGAAAGTCTTAGTTTTAAGACTGTTGTTCCTTTTTCACGTCGCAAAAAAAAAGAAAATTAAAAATAAATAAAATTTAAGGTGTCTGGCTTTAGACGTAGAAAAGTCGTACCCGGGAAGTGCTTACAAGGAGCTTGTCGTCGTAGAACTTTGTTTCTATCACAACGTTGCCACTGAGGGGGAGTGGAAAAAGAGGGCACAATTAATAAACCTCTTAGCAAGCAGTGTGTAGGCTTTGGTGTCTGATTCCTGCTACATCACTGTAACACGTCATTATACCGAGTCTTCCTCTCTTAATACTCGTCTACGCAATTAAGTTTTCAACTCCCAACTGGTTTCAGGG
This sequence comes from Boulengeromyrus knoepffleri, assembly GCA_026770805.1. Lineage (NCBI taxonomy): Eukaryota > Metazoa > Chordata > Actinopteri > Osteoglossiformes > Mormyridae > Boulengeromyrus > Boulengeromyrus knoepffleri. The sequence goes on from JABJVO010000034.1 coordinate 2,757,821, forward strand.
TATTGGAAATAAAGTTAAAAGCAATTTCAGGAAATCTGGAGCTAGCAGTTGACTTCATTTCGACTGGGGTAAGCGCCAGTCAGAGGAGATTAGCAGAAACTTACGTTAAAACATTCGCAGGCATCATCTGTGACTCTGGGGCGGCTTCTATTAGAGACTGCCACGTGTTCGTGGAGTTGGGGATGACAAAGCCAAACTCAAAGAACCACTCTGCAGGAAAGGAGGGAGAAAAAGCAAAGCCTTGTCTGCAGACATCCCACAATAATCTCAGATGCTTTGCCGCTTTTGCAGGAGAAAATCACCTGCCAGTGTTCAGACAGTGCTCGCCTTGACAAATCTGGTACACTGCGTGCCAAAACAGCACAGAAGTGAACCGCATCACGGGAGGACAGCCTACCTTCTAGACACTGGCCTTTAAATAAAACCTTTTGTTCCAGACGGAATTTTTCCAGCTTTTCTGATGAAGAGAAATTCAGCTCTCGGGAAACGGCTTTGCACTTTAAAATCTTTTTGGGAACACGAGCTGAAAGCACAAAAATATGCGAAAAGACAGCATTTACGTCAGCAGCCTTTACAGGAGACACACATAAGTAATGCTACAGAATTAAACTGACACATTGCATTCCTATACATTGGACCTTAATGTATCCATGACTTTATAGTAGGCGATATGATTAAGGGCTTTCTCCAGCACCTTTGAGAAAGTTCATCCTGAACTGCGCCAACACTTACAGCTTTATAAAAAGGTAAACTGTACTCTTCTTATAACTAAAAAGTGGCCAACATTTCAGGAGATGAGGCCGAGAGACCGAAGACCCTTGTGCAGGTATGACGCACCATGATAATCGCAACCAGTAATAATTCAGCAGCAAAATCATCTTCAATTCACAGACACAAAGGCCTTTAAGATATTCTGTCTGAGACAGCTGGTGTCACCACTTAACTTTCAGGCTTAGAGTGATGACAGCAAGTACCTCATGACTGGAGCAGGAAATCATTTAAATGACATGAAACAATCTCCGCTGCCAGAGAAGATGGGGGGGGTCTTGTGGCTCGGCTCTCTTCAAAACCCTCCAGTCTCACTGGGGGAGTCCTTAAAGAAATCGCTCTCCTGCACCCTCTTTAAAATCTTTTTTAAAAATTGCTTGAATTTTTTTTTTTTTTTTTTTTTTAAGTGATCTATAGCAGAGGTGCCATCACCTTCGTGTTCCACCCCCGGGAGAGAGAGGTCCTCCGTCCCCTGCCAAAGAACCTTCCCCGTCTCTGCGTCTCTGAGGTTCATCCAGTTCCTGTTGAGGAGACTTAAGGAAGCTGAGAATTTTGAGGCAATCGTGGGACAAAATGAAACACTGCACAGAGTTAAGGTGCCTGTATATGTGAAATAAAATTGCTGGAATGGTAGCAATACGACACTGAACTGCCTGAGCAGGGGTCCCAAGGCAAACGTTTCCATTTGTTCTGATCCCACCGACTGTCCATGAATGACTGACATAAACGCGACACTACAAGCTTGGTCAGCAGGACTAATTATACAGAAATCGGCATGCTCTGCACTGAACTGCACTTCAAATATCGTAAACTAACGTGTGTACTTCTGTTGCAGAAAATTTTTAAAGTAAATTTTGTAACCATGTAATGTTTGCTGTGGAGTGCATGTGTCCCATTAGCGTGCAGCCGTGAGCGTCGTGTAAACTGTTAGCTTCCCTGCTAGCAGACCAATGGTGCGGAGAGAGCAGCTTCCATTTTAAAAGAGCTCTCATCTCCTTTATTAAAATGACTCACGCACTCACCATAATGTGTTTATTTCAGCTCTATATCTGGGTCTGCTGCATCAAAAATATTCTGTTCCATCCAGGGTTGTGGTGTGACACAGAACAAACAAGGTGACTGTCATTTTAACTACATGACAGATTGTTCCTGCCAAAGTGTTCGATTTAGGTTTGTCTGGACGTTGTTTGAAGTATACGGCCAGCTTTACGCGATACCCCATCTATAGCAGCTACGATGAAGTCAAGACAGTAAGGGGGGGGGCTCACCCAGGACTGGGAGCCCCAGGTATGAAACCAGCCCGGAATATCGGGTGCTAAAGGAGAGAGTTCAGTCAAACTCCATGCTGAAGCTCAGTAAAGTCTCAGACCTGTCAAAGACCTTGACACATCCAGAAAAGAAAATGACATGCTAAAGGAGACCACCTCAGCGGCTGGCCCTGGAAACAGAACCAACCAAAGCATTGGAACGAAAAACAAGAATCTGGCATGAAATTAATTTTCCCAAGAAAAAGCCAACTTCAGAATCACAGCAAAAGCCAAACCCAGACACACAGCCACTAAAACTCTCCCCAACTGCTACTCAGACGAGGATAAAGCGCGTGCAGATTGAGCCGCTGCGTCGCACAAGCCGCCATCGCTTGTTAGTTCCAGCGGCTTGATTTCGGCAAAGTGGCCGCTTGTAGAGGGGACAGGTGCGTATAGCGGTGACGACCGGGACCCGACAGACCCCAGCAGTCCTGCCACGAGGAGTGAGGGGAGGGGAGCTCTTCAGCTTGCTTCAGGCAAAGGGGGGGGGGCACTCGGTGTCACCTGCAGCTGAATAGGGCACCTCAGGGCGCTGGTGCTGGAAAGCGAGTGTCAGCACTCAGCAGGCTAAAAAGGACCCCCCCCCCCCCACCCCAGCCCCCACCTTCTGTTCCTGAGCATCGTTCCTTTGCTGCTGACATAATCAATGGCCGGGAATTCTTACTGATCCATTTATTTAATTTATGCATTAGTGTCTGAAATTTCCTGTTGTCTGTATTATTCTTCTACTCGTGCAATTTCTGTTCTAAGCTCTGCTGTGGGCCCATCACCTCCCACTCTGGAATAATAAAGTGTGTTTGTATGTATGTGTAGGTCCACTGTGGGACGAGCGCAAGGACCCGAATGAAATGGTCTGTTTTACACTAAGTGAGAAACATTTAATGGAAGTGTATTCAAAAGTTCCAGGATTACACTTAAATATTTCTATTTCCAGATGTCCAGCAGAGAAAATATCCCCAGTTGAGCCAATCAGTGCAGGTAAATGACACATGCATTTTCCCAATATAAAGAGCGCATGTGGAGCTTTCATTCTGCGGCCCTGCCAGTGATGAACGGAATATTGTGTCGCTCTTGTTCCAAGGCCAACTCTGGCTGGCTACAGGTCATTTACGGGGTGCTTAGCCAGGGTGCACCATGCCTAGTTGGTCTCCTGACAGCTGCATGCTCCAGGCTCTGCCTGCACGTTACTTTGGACAAAAGCATCTGCTAAATAAATAAACAAATGTAAATGTGATGCATTTATAAAGTGCATGAGTGTGTGTGTGTGTGCATATCTCCAGGCAAAAGCAATATTACATTATCCTACTTAGACAAAACATTGTCTTGTAAAAATGGTGGACAAACAACTTCCCATAATTTTAATGAACATCACTGCATTTCCCTTAAATTGCCCGTTTAAGACAAGAAAGAATAGCAAATAATTAACTAACTAACACCCTAAGCAGTGAATACAGTTGCTTTGGTACATTCTGCACCCTGAATTTACATGAAGCTTGCAAGCTCAGTGAAATTATGAGAAATACGAGCAATTATAGTGAACGTGTCCAGTAAGAAGCCAGAGTGACTCACGAGGGGGTAAGATCAGAAGAAACTAAATCTATCAGGACTAAGGACTCACAGCATCTGCCAGATGAAGACATACATGACATTTTGTTTAATTATACGGGATAACATTTGCTTTTAAGTACCATTGGCCTAGTAAATGTGATTTAAGTCTCACATAAATAATCTGTATGGAAAATTCCTTAGATCTAATTATACTCATTACAGAAGAGAATCAATTGAAATAATCAGCACCGCAAACAAGAAGTCTCTTTCATCAAGTAATCGACATCTTTGACTACCGGGAAAAAGGAGTAAGTTCTCATTTAAAAGTAATTTTTTTTTTTTTAAAGTTTAAAATGCCATTTCACATGGTGTACATGATGCCCCATTAAGACTCAAACTGGTCCATATCTAGGACTTTCTGTGTAGCTGGTAGAACTAGACTCACAGTCCTGAATACGACAGCCTGAGCTTGTGATATAGAGGCCACGCCTTCCGGAAGCGTGACACAACCAAAGCACCCAATTATCTTAACCAGTGGAACAAAGCCATTCCCAAATGCAACTTCCTGCAGACTAATTACCTACATAACCACCTCATTTCTCATTAAGATTAGCACAGAGCAAATGGCAGCCAGGAAACCGGGGGGGGGCACATTTAAATAAAGACACCCGCTACTGTTGTAGCAGATTACTGGAATATTACTCAACTGCTCTAAAAATAGCAGAAGAGACCTGATATTGAAGCAGTGGCACACACATATATGGATAACGGAGCTAAAGTATGTGGCAAATATACCAGGCGGTTACAGGCTAGGAAACTGACGAGCTCATTCTCCAGTCAAAGTGCGCCAGTGAACGTCACTGCGTTTAATATGGTTGCTCCGGATGATTTCTTAAATGCATTGATTCACTTGCACCAGTCCAGCTGACACAATCATTTTAATTCAATTTTAACATACCGTTTGAAATTAGCAGCGACAGATGTCTGCGGAGTCAGACCTACCAGGGCCCCCGGATCGGCAAGCCGGGGCCACCGCAGGGAGGGGGCCCTTCCAGGACCAGGCTCGCTCTCTCCTGTAATTACTCCACAGAGCAGAGTATCCATCATCAGCACCATGCCTGGAAAATCACTCTTAAAATGTAACCATCTGGAAATGCAGAGCAGCCCATTCTGAAAGGTCATCATGCTAATATGTCAATTAAAGGGAAATTCATGTAGCTCAGTAATGCTACCAGAATTATGCTAGAACATACAGTCATGGTAGCAAGGACGACACCTGTGACTGGAATTTGTAGTAAGTGTTTATGTACATGGATAAGGAACACATGCACTGCGGTTTACAGTTATAGAACTCGCTTTCTCTTATTTAAACTATTTTTGACTCCATCTCTGTCTTACGTAAATGTCGCACTGCATTGTGTTGAAACTGTCAGATTGTCAAAATACAATTCATGTTCATGTTTATATTCTATTTATCACTGTTGTCTTGCACTACGACCAACAAGATCTTCATTTCATCACAGCGTGTGACCCATGGATCATACAGCTGAAGAAGACAGTGAAGATTCTTGGACCTGAGTTGTATAAGGCAGACACACGATGTAATGTATACAAGATACTAAAACAGAAAACTGATCATCTGCATTGTAGCATTACGGTATGGACATTTGTACTTTTCTTCATAAAGCTCAGAGTGAAATCCAAAGAGCTCTAAGCTAGGCGTGGCTTTGGAGCGAGATCGATCCACCATCAGCGGTCGACTGAAACCACTGTTTGGCAGCCGGAAACGTTCAGGAAGGCAATAGAAAAACCGTGTTGCACACAGAGGCTCCTCATGGGGTCTCCGGTTTCACTTCTGAGTGTCTGTTCTCTGGCTCCCGTTTCTAAGGGACAGGCGAAGGGCGAACCAGACCCATGCACAAGGGAAGGCGCTCAGAACAGCACAGTCTCCCCAAAGGCCCAGAATGCATAGTCAGGGAGAATGTGCTCCAAGAGAGCGGAGACGCCGCCTCTGACTGCTGCACCGAGACGACCCTCTGCGCAACTCACTGCCCTTATTCAGACTTATTTAACACTCCCCAAGTCAACCGCATGCATTGCGTGTTTTGCCGTCGTACATGTTTGCAGTGATAGCAGTCGCTTGCAGTTTCACACTGAGTCAAGTTCAGGGAATATCAAGTGAGAGAAACAGCACCGAGAGATCTCGAAGAGAAGATCAAATTTCTGCCCTTAACTAAGAAGGTCATTAAAGCTCTACAATCAACAGGGAACAACTGTAATTTTCTTTAAATGATCTTGAACTTGCCAATTAGCCTAGCACACAGCACTGTTGAGACCTGGTTTCCAGGTGATAAGGACAATAATGACTTGCTCTGGTTGAGGATTATATTGCTAGGTCTGGAACATTTGGCGGGGGTGGGGGGGGGGAGGTTACTGCAAGTATACAGATGCTCCTCTGCATATGATGCGCTTGTCTTCCAATGAACCCATCATATGTTGAAAATACTGCAAGTCGAATATGAACGATACATTGTATGAGGTGGTTACTGTTGCAATTGCGACAGAGACTGGAAGCATGGCTGCGTGGATGCTGCGTGCATGCTGCATCATCCGGCATATTGCAAGCCTGGGAACAGATCGAGGCTCGAAGTTTGATGACTACTGAATGTACATCGCTATCGCACCACCATAAAGTCGGATCATCGGAAAAGTGTGGAGCATCTGTACTGAATTTTCACTGCAGTGTCTCGGCATGGGTTGGTATAATGACTGAGAAAACAAACACAGCCTTGTCTGAAGGAAGCTGATAGTCCTCAGACAGAAATTCCAATCACAAAATTAGACAAGCAAAACAATATTACCTGTCCTAAACACAGCAGTCTCCTAGTATCCGTCGGTGCTACATTACGAGACCCACCACGGATGCCGCCCAGAATAGGGAAGCAACCATGGACCCCATATATAGCGTGATTTTCATCAACTTACATATGGTAATTCATAGATTACGCAGAGCAAGATATTATCAACACTGAATACAGTAATAATATAATTCTGACGTTTCAGCCTAATTCTCAACAGACGATAGAGCAATGAAAAAATATTATATCAAGGGATGAAGGAGCAATGAAAATCATGCTTTTTATAGCCCTCAATGGACAAAGGAACAAAAGGAAGACATTGGTATTCATTTCACAATTGACAGATAACTGAAAGGGGGCCGACTGTATTGTATATTCAAAGTAATAAAAAAGTATATTAAGTATATTAAAAGGAAAAAAAAAAGGTATAAAGTAGAAAAAGTATAAACAAGAAAGAAAATGCTGTACATGACTGAATGAATCATACACATATAGAATTATATTCATTCTATACCAGAGGAAGGCAACCCTGATCCAGGAGTGCCGGGATCCAGCAGGTTTTCCATCCTACCTGCTCTCTGATGAACCACACCTGAGATCAGGCAGACAGTAACTCATCAGGTGGGATGGAAAACCTGCTGGGTCCCGGCACTCCTGGATCAGCATTTTGTACCCCTGTTCGGTACTATGACCATCTGAATTTTACTTACTTGACACTGCGTAACAACAATGATGCTAAAATATTCTCAGTTTCTGAGCAGGAAACCAAGTCAATTCTGTTCTATAACCTTTCAAATAAATCAAACATCCAAAGTCAACCAATCTGGGATACTTTTATTATTCCATTCACTCAGAATTTGGATAAATTCAGTTTAACACCCAAAAAGAAGATATCCAACGGGTGGATTTATGTGGTGCAATTTCCACACAATCTTACAGCAGCACTTAGATAATGAACATTACGTGATACCATCTGTAATACCAATTTTTAAATGCTTTGAAGAACCCTGCCAGCCAAACACCCGGCCCGCAGCATGCTGCACTGACCAGACTATTGCAGGGCAGCAAATCCCTGTCCTTGCAACCCAAGGATTTAAGGAATTACGAGCCTAAAAAGTCAGCTTGCACTCTCTAAGGAAGGTCACCAGCACAAGCTGAAATCGGTGGGAAGCACCAGCCTTGTTATTATTCAAAACGCATTGATTTACCACAACAGACTTTCAGGAAAGTTCCTTGGGGCTTCATGGGGAAAACCCAGGAATAATCATGCAGACGGAATTATTTCCATTTGTTGTACTGTATCTATTTTAAGAACGACAGTCCCCATTATGTAAACTTTGCAGCATTATGGAAAGCTGCCTATTTCTTTGGAGAACAAGTTTTCAATTTACAGCGCCAGATCTAAAGATCAGTACTATGATTTAAGCACACCATCATAACTACCATCAGGAAAAAACAGCACCTGAGATACAACGTATTTATGTAATATGTTTTCGTTCATATTAAGTCCACATTTAATGACATACATAAACACCTCCGAAAACATAGCAAACTGCATGAAGCCATAACTGCACCTGCAGACGCATCCAAAGGGTCTGTCTTCTACATCTAGCTAGATTTCAATTAATCTCAGAGTAACAATTTCCAGTTCCACAAAATAATCCTCGCTAGTGAACTGTCAACCCGGCGAACTCCCAAGACTTGCTGCTACTAATCGCAGTAGTTTGCATCGAAGTTGGTTAGCCTGCCATGCGAATGATTTGCATAAAACGAGTACTGGCCATGCATATGGGAAATGGCTTTCTTTATCCATGGTGCCAAATATCGGATGCAATGCTGGTGCACATACCGACACCAACCAAGTTCTATGACTTCAGGTTAACCGGCCAGTAATATCTGACAGCACCGTACATCACATTCAACCGGCACTGGACACTACTAATGCACACAAGCTGCATAGCTAGCGGCAGGCTAACTGGCTACACTCACAATAACAAATCGGCGAAATGCATATTACACTTAAGTCCGGCGTGACCGGGCAGCCTGCGCAGCTCAGTACCAGCACTCAGCACAGCAAAGGATACAGTTTAAACCCTCTGAGAATCTCCTTGGCTCTGTCTTCGTTTGAAGACATACTTTCGCAAATTTCCAGCTTTCGCGAACAGAAACAAATACTAAACAATTACGGCTACAGAAAGAATTCAGAAAAAGGACGAAACATAAACAACACAAAACAAAAGCACACCGACGTAGTGCTAATCTTAAAAGCAATACCCTTGTTGATCCCTTAATCAATCTACCCTAAATAGATTCCTAAAAGATTGACAACTAATTCCACCGAATAGCTGACGAGTAGCATGAGGCCGAAAGGAAATCAGCCAATGAGAGCGGAGGGGCGGGTACCATGGGAGGAGCTAACTTCAGCAGAGGTGGGTCAACCCCAAGCAACCTGACGTCCCTTAGATACGGCTGTATGGCATCTTGTAGGGGACAAACTTCATATCAGGATTTCTGCACCATAAGTAATCAGAAAGGAAAGGGATAAAATGTACCAAATATTTACTCGCGTTTAGCACGCAAAGAGACATTTAGTTGGAAATTATTATATACATGTGAACATTTACACATTATTCTGAAAAAAGTTAGTGCTGATGAGGATTCGCAATATATTAAGACCCATCCATCCATCTTCTATTTGCTTATTCTGGACAGTGTCTCTGGGCAACTGGGGGCTAATCCCAGGCAGTAATTTCAACTCATCACAAGGCATGCCCATACACTGTGAAAGCATTTTCGAGATGTCAGTTAACGTAACTGCATATCTTTGGACTCTGGCAGGAAACTGCAGTATTGAGAGAAATCCCCAGTGACATGGATGGAAGATGCAAGCTCCACACAAACAGAGCAGAGGCGGGACTCAAACCCCTGTGGAGGTGTGAGGTAACAGTGTTACTCACTGAACCACCGTGCCACACCGAGCTAAAATTATCAAACCTATATCTATTAGATAAACTCTCAGTTAACATTAGAAAAGATCCTGAACTCAGTGCTGCTTCTCAGAGCTAATACGCATAGAGACAATCACTCAGTGGGTGCACCTTATTGCACTGCATGCAGTGACTTAAGAAATACGTGACACTGGATATTCCTCCAGAATTAAGTCATTTTTATTCCATAAAGATGGATGATATTGATCAGTTTGGCTGGAAAAGACTGTGTTACATTCAGCATATATAAAATTCTTCCATAAATAACAAAAATCTTCACATCAAAACTGTCCATTATTTCAACAAAAGTTCCATGTCAAATTTCTTTTTTTAGAATTGATACTGATGCACTGATTTCTTCTCCCAAATATATTCATTTACTGATGTAAACAGTGATGGCTTGAATAATGTATACAATCCCATTTTAAAGACTACTTTGATACAATAAACATCTCAAGATGTTTCTATGAAACCTGGCAGTGTTTTTAATCACTGTGTAGTAACACGTCTTAATATGTATCATCTTCTTGTCATTTGAGCCAGAATAATTTCAGTTAAATTTAGACACTGTTTTATAGTACTATCGTGACTGAAAATAGATCTGTCAGTGTCTGAATATTCCACATTATACCAGCCACCAAAGTCTAAAGGTCTTTCTGGCGTTCAACAAAGCACAGCACACTGCCTTGCTGTCTATACAGACACATTTCTGTCATCATGCAGTTAAACATATAATTGAATTAAAATTTTTATCCTCAAAGCCACAATAGTAATCTGTTTGTTCACTTGCAATATTCACAGTTTACTGTATTTATTTAAGCATCTTCCAAAATCTTTGCGTTCGGTCAAACAAGACCAGGACAGGGAAATCCAGGCAGCCAGGTTTATTCAGGGCAAAATAGGGAAGGGTGAGAAGCCGCTGCAGGGTCTTAAACAGAAGCCGAGAGGTGAACCAAAGTCGTGGTCGTTAACGGAGGAAGAAGGGGAATCCACGAGGAGCTTCACGGGGGAGGGGCGAGGTGGAAGGAGGCACAGGAAGCTCGGGAAGGGCCAGACGGACGGAACGCAGCGTAACTGTGGGAAGAACAAAGAGTTAAAGCGCTCAGTAGTGGCATGCCAGCAATACCTCACACCCCACTGCCGCCGGTGCGAGGCTTAAGTAGGGAGTTCTACTGATTACTCCCAAAGGAGTCGGCAGCGGTTGCCAAAGAGCTCTAGTATGGCCATAATACACAATTACAATTGTAGTTTTAATTCCAATTTGTGGGTCGTTCAGTAAAGCATTCTTTCCAAAGCGTTTGCCGACATGGGGCTGATGTCAAACAGCTGACGCTGAAACTCGATCCCTCTTTGCCTCCTTCAGCATCTTCTTCGCTGCCCATGGGGGCAATAATCACATCTACTCTCTTCTAGGGAAATGTGTGTGTTTTTCATACTTCTGAAACTTTTGCTGATTATTGGTATTTTCAGTATTGTTACCTGATATCACTTAACTGAGCAATAATTCTGAATCCTCATTAAAATGTTTTTTGTTAGAAAAATTATTGTTTCAGAATAAAATAGAAGATTCAGCAGAACATCTGAGTCATTGTTCATATTGTTGATTTTATACATTTAATTTTATTTTTAATGAGGGTGCCAGTAATTTTTGGGCCGACTCATTAACAGAAAACAAAATTGATTTATGCAAAGTTTAAAGTGCACAAAAATGTGCGGTTTTGCCCCCTGCATGCAAGTGAATGTTTTGAGTAATAACAGTTCAAATCCCTAATGATTTGGAAGCAGGGCACCGTCTAGGACATAAACGGTCACCATTCAGTTAATGTTCTTGACCACTAATCCAGCTGTTGACCTGTAGCTGGCTCTGGACTGGGATGCTGGCAGACAACTGGGCATAAACCCAAATGCCACCTGGGCAAGTGAAAACCTTACAGGAGCTGATGATCTTATTGAAAGATACAACCTAGTGATTCCATCACCACGATGGGAAGTTCAGCAATTAGATGATCAGATGAGGGTCCTGTAAGCCCACTAATGATTCCCCTAGAAGTTTACTATCCCAGCTTTGACTAAGTTCACTAGGATATAGATCAACACTAGATCCAAACTATTAATGTGTGAGTTTGCAAGCAACTTCGAAACAACACTAATAATTATTTAAGATATCTGTCAAAGGGTGTAGGGTGACACATATAACCGTCTTTTTTATTCCAACACATTTAACAGTGTATGACTCTGTGAGCTATAAGCCCCTGTGTCTGTGATCAGAAGGTCACCGGTTTGAGCCCGGCATCGGTACGTCTGTGGCTCCAGGAGCAAGGCCCTCAACCCCCCCCCCCCCCCACCGGGGTGCTGCTGTGGGTGGCTGCCCTTCATCACCAGCTTGCTCTCACCTACAGAGGCATAAAGAGAATTTCCCCATGGGCATCAATCAATCAATTATACAAAACATCTTGACTACCCACAAGTATACTGACAATTTTTGCCTGAACCTGAAGGTACGCAAACCAAGTTAAGTTGTATTCTTTATTCTGTCTATAAAGTAATTTAACTGGAAGGTACCTGCAAAAAGATACATCACAATATGTAATAGCCAGGTTTTACCATGTGGGGGCAGCACACCATCGCTGAATGTCCGCGCAAATTTTGATGACGATTCTGAGACAATATGGCCAAGTGTGCAGTCTGGGCTGGAGTCCAGGTGCCCCTGTGACCCTGTGCTGCATAAAAGGTTGGGGCATGAATGGATGGATGGATGAAAAGAAGCCAAGCTGCCAAAAGGCTTCAACTTACAATGTATTATACATGAGCTCTCTTGACAACAGAAGGCAAAGATAGTTGCTGGGCTCCTCAATAAAACATTAAGGAAATGTAATTTTCAAACTCTGCCTGGACCTGCACCCTTTTCGTATTGAATCTGGAGTTTCACAGATACTTAACAGTTATTTCTATCTACTGATTCTATAACATTTAATGTTAAGAAAAGTGTCTGCAAAGTAATGCAAAGTGTTTTCACTCATGACATACATGAAATATAATTTGATATCTGTTATATTTTGAGCTTTCTATATGATTATTGCTATATTTGCATATAAAAATATCAGACATTTCTTGCATTGTGCTCTATAATAGAAATATTTGTTTTTGTCTAAATACCACTTTAATTCCAAAGATAATTACAAACCGAGGCTGTTGTCTATATGTGTAACTTTGCCTGTATTCTCTAAGCTGATGCTGGCTTGCTATATCAAGCCATATGCAGTGTCCCCTTTATTAGGTATCCCTATGTGGTACCAGGTAGGACCCAGTTTCTTCTCCAGAACCACTGTGAGTGCTGACAAGTCGCGCATTTGGAGCTGCCTATACCCAGTTGTATCTTTCTGTTGGCTTTAACAAATCTGGCTATTTTTCTCTGACCTCCCTCATTAACGAGGTGTTTTCAGTAACATAACCGCCACCGCGTGTTTTCTGCTTATTGCACCATCCTCTGCACACTTTTGACACTGCAGTGTGTGGAAATCCCTGTTGATGGCTCTTTCTGACATGCTGGAGTAACATATCTGGCAGCCAACCATCATACCAAATATCCCTCGGATCATGTATCTTAGCTGTTCTGGTGCTTATTCCTAAAGCCAAAGTAAAAGCCAAAGTAAATGATCTTCTTGCTGATGTCTGCATGCTGTAAGTATTCAGTTGAAAAGCCACATGATTCGCTAAGAGGATAAACAGGCTAGTTGCGTAAATAAGCCGGTGTACCTAATAAAATGGCCACAAAGTGTATTTGTTTAAAAATTTTCCTGTATGTATTCATATAATCACATATCTGTCATTTTAGTTGCTGGTGCTGCTTCACAGAAGCATTCCTAGAAATGTAGCTGTCCATCCATCCATCCATCTATCCATCCATCCATCCATCCATCTTCAAATTGCTTATCCTGGTGCACAAAAAAAACCTCAAAGAATCACACATTTTCAACTCCTTACAAATACTTTTATTTTTTGAATTGATTTTTTCCCCAGTCTTGCAAACGATTGATGTGAACATTGTCTTGACCAGGTCCTTTTGAAAAGGGTCAAAATCAATAGGAATGGCAGAGTGCAGCCTATTGACGAACAAAGGCTTCAGGATTCTAAGAACGCATCTCTGTCAGTCAAAGGAAACAGAAACTTTAGCCATTCATTCATGCCATTCACGTGTTCCCTTTATTTATTTATCCTTCATTCACGTTATATTGCTCAAAATCTATTCTTAATTTGCCCCAGCCTTATCGGATACACATTGAGTGAAATGTCTCCTGTTGAGATAACTTAACCTCTGCATTGCATAGAAAATATCTCCTTTCGTTTGTAGGTCATGTTTTTCCCTACCTGTAATTTAATCTGCCCAGTGTTACTTGGTACTGAACCGTCTGCCAGCACTATTTTAAAATTAAAATTAAATTGATGGCAGTGATTGATTAATGAAACTTCTTTCTCAGGGGTAATTAATGTGACTAACAGCATGTCGATAATCTGTCCTGAACCTCCCTGCCTTCAGAACACTGTGACTCATAGTAAAATTTAAAACTATATTCATAATTGTATGATTGCACCATACTATGCATCACAAAGGAATCAAACGGCTTTTGCACAAAACTCTCTGCGATGTTAACATGTTCTATGCAGGCCACAGATGAATTTTGTAATTTTCTTGCAAGATTTCTAGGTAGCTCATTGCACCTTATGTAAGTTTAATGTTACAGACAAGTACTGCACCACAACCATAAGCAAATAAATGAGCAAGCAAAAAAAGAAGCAAACAGATATTTTACAAACATTAAAATTACACTCTTCACAGAACACAAATATCCGTCCAGCTTATCCAATAGTAAAGCTTCTGCTAAAATAAAAAAATGCAAATGCAGTCATTCACTGGAAGTTCTGTCCAGCTGCACTTATGCCTTGTTGTCTGTTTGACAACGGCCTGCTTGTGGTGTACTATCCGCCTCGCATGTACGTCATTTTAGACAAAAAGCATCTGCTGAATAAATAAATGCAAATGCTGTACAAGGTCGCAGAGTCTGGACCTGAGCCCAGGTAGCATGGGGCAGATGGCATAGGACCATGCCGGACAGGAAGCCAAAAAATGCTAAATATTTCTGTATTTTAAGAAATGGAAAAAATTTTGTACAATACCTCAAAATGCATGATGCTAAAATTAATGCTTAGTCACTAAGGCCAGATGCTATCCAATCGGTATTGTATAAGCCTCAATCCTTTCCAGTACCTTCAAAAATTTTGCAGATATTTTATGTTGCTGGAACTCGAAATAAACTTCCTTAGGGACTAGATATGGTAAGAAAGAATCATCATTATACTTGCATTTTTATTATAATTAGTGGCCAATTTGTGAAATCCAAAACAATCATGAATCTATAAACAAAATCCCCAGATGAAGAAAATGGGAAATTGAGTCCCAAGCAACATTAATGTGCCACAAGGAGCCATCTCCAGGTATCATCATCAGAACAGCATTAACCTCTGTTGCGTAAATGTGTCTAGCAACCAACATGAAGTAAATCCATCCATCCGCCCAGGCATTCAGCATTACTGCTTACGCAGTGGCACAGTAAGCCTGCAGCCCTTCAAGGAAGCATGAAGGAGTGTCAACCCTGGGCAGGTGTCCAGCGAATCACGCAATCAAGCCAATCCACGCGCGTCAGGGATTGTTGATGGACAGCAGAAAACTTGAAGCGACTTCAACCAACTGTAGGGAACGCTTGTGGAAAGCACACAAGTGCTCTGTCACAGTGTAGCCCTGAGATGACCAAGGGACACGCCTCACCGCCTGCGCCTTTCAGCACCACGAACAGTGACTGACTGTCACTGGAAGGCTGCGTTAACAGTTCAGCACCACTTCTGTGGACACCAGCACGTCACTGGGACTCCGGCCCCAGCCCATAACGAGGCATGACTGGCAACCAGTGACCGTTAGGTGGCCTGTGAGGACAAGGAAAGTGACCCAGCAGCACAATGGAGAAAAATAAAGTGGTCTTTGTGGTTCCTCTCCGGTGCTAAAAGGTCTGAGTAGGATGACGCCATAGTTCCCTGCTGAAGCATCAGCCAGGACACCCACTGCCTCCTCCACACCCCCACTCCCAATAGTCAGATCTATTGCACCCTATTAACAAACACCCCCCCCCCCCCACAGTGATACCCTCTGGCATACCGCTGCCCC
>JABJVO010000034.1:2778770-2809743 GCA_026770805.1 Boulengeromyrus knoepffleri
CCTCCTGTGTGCCACGCCCCCCTCGTTACCTCATGTGAATTCCTGATTGTTCTCAGCTGTTCTGCATTTCCGTCCCTTAGTCATGTGTATTTAGTCTGCGTTCAAGTCAGTTTACCCAAGTCCAGTCATTGTGTTTTCCGTGTTTATGTGCTTTATATATATATTATGATACAATTTTAAGAAAATGTAATTTTCACAAATTACACTCAACATGAATTTAATATGAATAACAGAACAACAAATGTTGATTACTATTATTATTAACACAACCACCACCACCACCAACAACAGCAATAATAATAATAATAATGGACTAATGAGTCAAGCATTAGTTGTTTGTGGTAATGGTGCTGTGTTGGTGTAGTGTTAGTGTAAATGATTTAGTGTAAGTGTTAGTGGTCTTCCCTCACTTGTGTACCTCATGCATCGCTCTCATGGTATTCTGGTCTCCCTACACCCACGTGCTGTTCCACATGTAACAGGATTACTTGGTGGCTTTGTCACCTGCCTGCATAACACAGCTCGACCTGCGTGACACAGCTTGACCAGCGTAACACAGCTTGACCTGCGCCGTTGGATGAATGCCAGTAGGAACCAAAGATGCTCCATGAAAAAACAATTGTGGGTCAGTTTCAGGAACGTGCTGTTCTACATGCTGACAAGATAAGTATTAAACTGTCCCTCACTGACGGATTCATGCCAGCACTGGGCCCCTCTCACCTGACAGGTAACCAAACACAGCCTTTACAAGGAACCTTTGTTCTCTTACGTCAGCCAAACTGATTAAACTGTTATTTGAGCAACTTGCAATTAGACACTGAGTGGGCTTTGGGTGTTTACTGTAGGCAGGAGTTTATTGCTTTTTCCATTCTGTCTCTTTTTTATTTGAGTATCTTTGACTACACAAATATCAACCTGTGTGTCATTTCTCTGCGAAATTTACTGTTAAAAATGTCCACCTACCTTCCATATACAATACAGGACAGCAGTGACCCTGGAGCCAATATTTTGGAAGCAGAAGCAGGGCTGGATTAACTTGTCTGGGAGCCTTAGGCTGCTATCAGCATGGACCCATTTATCTAACTGCTCCTTTTTCCCCTGAGGTGACTGGGGCCCCAGACTGAATCCTGTGCATTAATTGGCCCCTGAGCACAGGTCACTCTGCACCCTAGACAGGAAACAAACACACCCACCCATACACACACACACACACACACACACACACGCGTTTGATACCGTTCCTTTGATTGCTTATTAAGATGCTGCTACTGTTTATTGACAGAGCACAACATATTACTAAAGAAATGTAAAAAATCATCAGAGAAAATAGTTACTTGGTAAAATACTACGTTGCTCATGTCTTTTTAGACAAAATAATTAGTCTTTCTATTGTCATTTCTTCTTCTATACAGCTGGAGGCCTCTAGAAATAATTCAGGTTAATAGTTATTAGAACTCATCTTACCATCTACTGACCATCCATTTTCTTATTGAGGGTCTCGGGTGATTCTTAAGCAGGTTTAATAAGCAGGGAGAGTGAAGGGAAGCTTCCTAATTACAGGAAACTTCTCAGCTTTAATAAAAGGCTATAAATGGAAACAACTATTTAAACCATTGCCCTGCCCAGGAAATACTGTTGACTTAAGCAGAGAACACATGGTTCAAGGCACTTCAGGCAGGAAGGTACCTGTTAGCGGACGGGTGACTGAGCAGAGCCGGCAGGTTGAGGGCTGAGGGTTCCTCAGAACTCTCTCCAGCCATAGCACTCATTTTGCACATGGTTGACTTAAACTGAGGGTTGCCCAGACCTCTTCCAGCTGTGAGTGTACTGGGCTGCAGGTACAAAGAGCACTTTACTGCAGACAGATGGATGCATCTGACACTTTGTGTGGTCGCTGCTGAAGGTAAGAAAGCGGGCTAAAGTCGATGCCCCCCTACGCAGAGCCTAGTCATTACTACACATTGATTCAGGAAGTTGACAGTCATGCTGTACGACTTAATGAGCTCCATGCGGCAAATTTGCTTGTAGTTTTACACAATTCCAAGGTGCGGTGTTTCCTGTGAATGCAAACACCATATTTTTTGATTTAGTGCACGCAGGGCTGGATCCTGGCACAGGGAGACTCAGCAGCTGCCCAGGGCCCATTCGACACATGGTGCCCCGGACAAAGACACGAAAAGGTACATAAATTATATTCATAGCAAGCTGTAGCTGTTGGCGGGATGCGCAGTTGCTTAAGGCCTCCAAATTACCTGCATTGCAGAGGAAGTGACATGATCATCAGTTCTCTTGATAGGGGGACCTCCCAAGCAAAACTTTGCCTAGGGCCCCTGAGAAGGGAAGCACGTCCTCATTTTGCAGAGTTCGACACGTCCCTGGGTCAACAAAGGAGGGACTTGCGTTTCACGTCTGTAAGCAATCACAGTCTTCATTGTATGACATCACCACATCAATGAGAAACAGTGGTTTCTGTCAAGCGACAAGGCGGATAGATTTGTAAAGTACCTGTTTTATTGTATATGTCTTTTGTCAAGGGATATATAAAGATAAGATATAGATAAACATAGGCAAAACATAGGGGTATGTTTACCTGCAAAGGCTGTACGGAGCAATGTAAAGGTGCGTCTTTATTTCATGATGATAATAGTAATAATAATAATAACAACACCAAGGCTTGAACCGTGACCCCGTGTACTCAGGCCGGGCAGCTGGATGGCGGGAAGCCTTGCGTTTGAAAATTAGAAAAATAAATAAATAAATGTAACGGCCCAATATGGTGATGATATACGATGAACACTGTGATTGGTTAATGAAGTGGAACACAAGCCCCTTTTTTGAATATTTTAATCATTTGGTACTTTCCGGTCTTTTGGTGGGCTACTAACTGTGTATAACGAATGCTCTTTTCATTTTGTGGAAACTTTAGCTACTAATACGCATTAAGAATAAATGATTCTCAGTTTCTGAATTGTGCTAATAAATAGATTATTAAGCGCATGCATAATTCATGACAAACTCCCACCATAATTAATTCAGGGCTTAAGGTTATTGTTTTCACAGTGCATGCTCACTGGCCACACAATAAAATGTATTTTATCACTTTCATTTGGAGCCCCTGTTTGCGACAGTTGCTGATACTGTTTAATTTCTAAGCAAAGTCTTTTTGCTTCTTTAGCCCAGCATGGTGTAACATGGGCACATTAAGAGCACATTGTAATTGATCTCCACATCAAAGAAAGGGTTCATCTTAATCTGGTAAAGGAATCCTTCTCTGGTTACCTTGACTTGCTGAGGGACGCCTGAACTAATTATACTCCATCCTAACCTGATCTTAACCTCGAGCAATGGAAATAAGGTAGGTGTTCTCATCGCTGAGGACTGCAGAGTCAATCACACCCCAGCCAAAAACCAGGAAACAGGGTCTCCTCATCTTATTAAATCACACAAAGCAATTAAATACAGGAAATGAACGACCTCTTTCCATCACCTTAATGTCCTGCTGTTTGACAAATCATCCCCGTCTCTGGGATTGTTGTACAATGAAGAACTTCTGTGCCGTTAACAGCATGTTTTCTTATTATAAAAAATAAATCCACTGCTGTGTCTGTGCTGAGGCACAGCTACAGTCTTCAAGAAAGGCAATACTTTGGAAAGCCTCCTTTAGATTTGATTTGCTCACACTTACTATTGGTTTTGAACAGTGTGCACCACCGCATGGTTTCCATGGCGACTGGCAGCACAGCTAGCACTGCTGTTTCCTAGCGTGCGCATTCTGACCCACCATGGTGCAGCTGGCAGCGTGTGAATTTTTTTATTTGAAATCGAATTCGATATGCCGAACTCTGTTCAAATCTTATATAAGGTAAAGGAAAATGAAATAGGTTCATAGAAATAGTAATCACACTTGTTCTGTTTGTTCAAGTCCACGTATATTTCCCCTTTTTTGTCACTTTGCATTTTAAGAGGAGTTTAACTCCACAAACCTACATGATCTCCATGTTGCAGGCATCTCCCTTCATCGTAGCCTGTACTCTCCTGTCTTGTTCCTGTAACAGACCTCTACCCCATGGAATTCTGGGTACCAGCCCATGCAATATGTTGGTACCCTGCCCAGCCAGCCCCGGGAGCCTTCAGGCAAACAATACGATTGTTGCTGTATCCCGCCCCCCCCTCGCAGTGCTTGGAGGCAGTGCAGTGCATATGCGATGACACTGTCAGGATACATTGTCCCCGCAGCCTTCTCTCTACCAAATTCAGAAGCACACATGCAGAGTCCTGCACAATATCCTCTCTCTATAACGTCAGACCATCCAAAAAAAACCCGATCGTACTTTAATGGGCTGTCTGAAACTTTATGAGCGCAGCTTAGAAAGGGAACATTAACGAAATCTGAAAAGGAAATACAGACATTCGTTTGAACGTTTGAAATAGTAGCCAAGGAAAAAAATCAGCTGCCGAAACAGAGGTACAAAAATCACATGTGATAATGTGGCTTTTGTGAGGAAAAGTGTGGGGCTCCTTTAGAAGGACACGACATCATCCTGTCATCAGGAAATCCATCACACTTGTTTTGGTGGTGGTGGTACGAAGTGGTGTCACCTGATATCTCCTATAATTGTTCAACTAGATGGAGACCTGGAGATAAGAAGGTCTACTGTGTTCTCATGCCCATTGTTAGAGCCATTTTGTGCTGTAACTAAATATGCACATTTGACTATGTGAGTGTAATATTTTAAATAGAATTTTCAGTTATATTTTTGGTATCTGAATATTTTTATAGCTTTGTATTTGTTACAGTGTAAGAGTTAGGAACCTTAGTACGCAGTCGCCACATGATGCAAGTTTATTTACCTGCTGAGTTTGTTGTAAAAGCATAAGGACGCATAAGACAGCAGAAGCCTTGAATCTAGAAGCATCACAGTTTTTTGACCGTCACGTCACGTCGTGTAATGCATTTTCGTAGTAATTAGGAATTCATCTTTTGTTTTGTATAGTTTTAAGTTTACAGTAAAGATACAAACACTACGAAAAGATCGGATTCAAGACCTTTTATTTATTCAGCTTTGAGATGTGTCGCGTATAAAAGAACTTCGAGGTCCGGGGCTAGTGAGTCAGCACTCTGCACTCACACCCATGAAACCATGAGGTGGGGCCATTATTATTCTGGAATATTCTACTCGCATCAAGAAAAGCCTCAAGCCTCGATTATTCCTCTACTAGCCTGATGCCACTCTTTGTTCCCTGAATGTTCCTTATGTTGCAGTTCTGGTCCTTGAATAGTCTTATTGGGTTCTTGCTCTGTTAGACGTTGTGTTGTCCTGCTCGCTCTTGTACCTGGGGATTCACTGGAAGCTCAGCCTAGCTACACTTATGCTTTGTCCTGCATGCTTCTAATGTGCTGTTTTCCTCACCTGTATGTCACATTGAACAAAAGCACCTGCAAAATAATAAATGTAAAATGTGAAAAATAAAATGGTTCACAGTAAGAAAAGTGATTTGCAGCATAATCACTGAAAATGGCTCACGTTTTGTGGCATGTACCTTGCTTGCTAAAAGGGTTGAAAACGGACCTTGTCCGTGACAAAGAAACACATTTCTTGGTATGTATTTTCCTTGCCCTCTATGGGGCTAAATGGACCATACCCTGCCTAGATCATATGATCAACTGTCACCGGAACCCTTTTCACATGAAAGAAGCAGTAAAAGGCATAGGCACCACACAGGTACTTGTCTGCTTACTGAAGACTGGATGAAGGATGACTTCTGACCAAAGGGCTTTTTCCACTGCTTGACTGATGAGTGCCCCTGTTCTTTCGTGCGTTTGCATGTGTGAGCGTGTGCATGTGTGAAAGTGTGCATGTGTGAAAGTGTGCATGTGTGAGACTGTGCATGTGTGAAAGTGTGCATGTGTGAGACTGTGCATATGTGAGCGTGTGCATGTGCGAGCGTGTGCATGTGTGAGACTGTGCATGTGTGAAAGTGTGCATGTGTGAGACTGTGCATGTGTGAAAGTGTGCATGTGTGAGCGTGTGTGTTGGAAGTGTCTTCAGGCTCCTAACCAAAGTCTTATTGACTGATTCCCAGATGCTCTATCCAGGTGGCAGCAGAGAAACACCCAGCTGCGAAAATTACTGCTAAGACTGGAGTGTAAAAATAAATCACTGTGACCCGTTTCAGTCACTTTGGATAAAAATGCCTGGAAAATTAATTATCATTTGTTGTTATTTATTTTCTTGGCATACCGGGGGCTGGATGCTGTAGGTAACCACAGAATATGTATGATAGCCATTTATTTTGCTCTGCTACAGACTAAAGCAATTCTGTTGCTTTCTTTATCAGTGTTACAAGTCGGTAGAACAACAGTTTTTTAAGGAAAACTACACATTGCATGGTTCAACCATATTGTAAAATAGTGGTGGTTTCAGAAAATAGTATTACATGTATTATTTATAGCCCTTAAAAAAGTTAAATTATGGGTACATACTTAACAGGCAACACTGTTATTTATGTTTGGTATTGTTGTTGTGTTCATAAGCTGAGAACAGCCAGAATTCTTTAAAAATTAAATCAGTTATGATACTGTTTAGCTGCCTAGAAACTAGTGTAACTTCATTACCAGTTTTTACACAGAGTTACCAACTCTCACACATCTGGTCTATATTATTCCAATATAAACCTAAAATTAGCTACATCATAAGCATTGAGGTAGTCTGCAAACCCTACAGACTGTTTGCAAGGTTATGAAATTGTTAGACAGATGTAAATGCGTGTGCATGTGTGTGCAGACTTGTCTTGAATTGAAAATTTCACTCCAGCCTGCTGACCAAAGTTGGCAGCCCTGTTTATATCATAGTGAAACAGGCGGGAGCAGAAATGTAAACACCAAGCTAAATATTTAATAGGTGCATGACCTTACATAGCCTGCAAAGTCTGTATGCATCGTGGTATATTCTGTATGCATCGTGGTAAGGCATGTATGCATCGTGGTATATTCAGTATGCATCGTGGTATGGTCTGTATGCATCATGGTATGGTCTGTATGCAGGTCTGTATGCATTGTGGTATATTCTGTATGCATCGTGGTAAGGCATGTATGCATTGTGGTATATTCAATATGCATCGTGGTATGGTCTGTATGCAGGTCTGTATGCATGGTGGTATATTCTGTATGCACTGTGGTATATTCTGTATGCATCGTGGTAAGGCATGTATGCATCGTGGTATGGTCTGTATGCAGGTCTGTATGCATCGTGGTATGGTCTGTATGCATTGTGGTATATTCAGTATGCATTGTGATATATTCTGTATGCATCATGGTATATTCTGTATGCATTGTGGTATGGTATGTATGCATCGTGGGATAGGTGTGACTATGCTTTTCTACCAGGGGGCGGGAGGTGGGAGAACCCAACCAGTCATTCATGCAAATAAATACATTTGTAAAAAAAATAATGAATACATTTACAACAAATTTATTTCACATTGATATGACTAGCACATGCCACATTTTCAAATATAATTTTCAATTTAATTTAATTGTATTGAACTTAATATGTTCAAATAGCATCTTTCATCAGGGGGTGCAGCTGTAAAATTGCCGATGCATCGTGAGCGAGGTCTCCCAGCATAATAAGGGATACCATTATTCCAGTAGAGGCCATTAAAATCATACCAGAGTAATGAAGGTGTTTCCTAGGGCCTGTTCCAGAATATGCAGTGAATGCTCACTCTGCAGAGGTTACGGTATATGGGTGATGCTCATCATGCCGATTCAGGGGCCGCATGTGCTCTCTTCATGGAGGAGATGGTATTCTGAAAGTCACCCCAGCAATTAAAAACCCCCCAGCATGAGTTATGGAGAATAACTTAGTGTCAGTAGTAATTAGGGTTAACTGCCTCCTACTCAGGATCAGTTCACCTAAACCAGTGTTTCTCAAACCAGTCGTTGGGGACCCCTGATGGTACATGTTTTTGCTCCCTCTTGGCTGCCTGCCAGACCATCTATATTTTTGCTCCCTCCCAACTCCCAGGACCTGGGATGGAGCAAAAACATGGATCGTCTGGCAGGGAGCTGGGAGGGAGCAAAAACATTGAAATTATATTTGAAAATGTGGCTTTTGTTAGAGACGTTTAATCATTTATTGTAAATGTCTTTACTACTTTTTTTTTTTTACAAATTTATTAATCTGCATGAACGACTGGTTGGGATATCTCACCTTGTCCAGGAGCTGGGAGGGAGCAAAAACGTGGACTGTCTAGGGTCCCTGAGGACCGGATTGAGAACCACTGACCTAAACCAAATGTACCTCAAACATTACAGAATCACAAGGCCACATGATGATTGATGGCAGACAGCAGTGCTGATTGGTTTTTCAGCTGCTCCGTGACCTTTGCCTTCCTTAAGTGACCCTGAATAGGACAAATGAGTATGGAAAATGATTACACAGAAATGACAGAAATACACCAGTGAGTTTCCTGGCTGGGATGTGGTCTTCAGTTTGGAGGTATACTCTTGTCTGGTACACTGTGCCTGTAACGCTAGAGAAGGAATGTATCATACACTTTAGTTTCATTACCTCCGATTTACTTTCAGAGCAGTTACAAGTACATTGCATAGCCTATGCTGCTGATGCAGTGTCTTTTAGTGCTAAGTTTACTCTCGGCGCCAAATGCAGGTGAAGTCGCTCCGCTGACTTAGCACAACTCTGCTTCATTTTTTAAGCCGCTGTCATCAGAGTTTTTTTCAATGGAAAGAGTTGCTCCATCAAAGAAGACGGAGATATGGGGGAAACAAGGGCAGAACTGCAGAAAAGAAAATGCAAAGGAACTCAGAAGAAAGAAGCTCATCAAAAATAATGAGATTTGCTTTAAGAAAATCTGCCCAGGATGCTTTTATTAAAAACTGAGTTCAGTGATCCAAAAACTTACGATGAATTTACTCTAGTGTTTCGCGTTGAGCATGTTGAAGAAAAACACATTTTAAAATTTTATTTTGTTTTTTTGCAAAACAGATACTTCTGGCTTTGTGGACTCGTTATGACTGTTATTATTATGGAGCAAACAAAATACAAGAGTTTTGGCATTTTTAGCTTGTTGATATCACTGTCACAGATTTTTAGAAAACTGAGTGGTCCCCACAGCATCGAAAAAACAGGTTTTTATCACATTGTGGGGACATTTAATTCAAATCCCTTACACCAGGGATGCGAGGCAGCAACGTTACACACTGAGTTTTACGGTAATCATTAACTGTGAAAACGAGAACATCATATATGCCCTTTTTTTATCCCCATTGGGTAATTGACTTCTAATCCACACCGATACACATGAAAGCCTGGCAAGTCAGAGCAAAGCATCCAGCAGGGTTTGGCATTAAGGTCCATGCTCAAGGAGATATAGCCCACTGGCCATGGGTTTCAAACCCAACCTTCTGATCATCAGGCACAGAACCCAGACCCTTAGAGCAGCATATTATCTCAAGCCACAGTAGTATTATTCTCAGCACTGCTGTGGTAGCGAGCAGTTTCAGCGCCCACTATCAACAATGAAACTCTGGTATGTAAATAGAAGCTGTTCAATAATCAATGACAGCAAGAGGTTCTTCTGAGCAGGCAGGAAAGACCCACATTGCAACTCCATTACAGCAAATCACACACACTAGAGATAAATTGGAGCTCTTTAAAGGTCTTTGAATACCCATGAAAAATAAGGCTGTCTTGTGGAATGGTAAATGATACGGAAAATAAAGCATATGTCTTGACAGTGTCTCTGGTTTTAATAATGACAGCCTTTGGAGTCTCTTTCTGCCTTGAATCGCGGCTCAGGCATCCATCACTTCAACCTAAGTTTGTCAAAGTTGATTCTTGACTGCGCTGTAGGGACCCTGCCTGACCTCAGGTCTCTGATATTGATGGCTTTGCTTTAGACCAGTGTTTCCCAATCCAGTCCACAAGGACCCACCGACAGCAGAAACGTGGATTGTCTGGTAGGGAGCTGGGAGGGTGCAAAAACATGGACTGTCTGTTAGGGAGCTTAGAGGGAGCAAAATCATGGACTGACTGTGGATCCTCAAGCACAGGAATGAGGAACATCGCTTTAGGCGATGCCAGTGGGAGTCATGTGACAAGGCTGAGGTCCAGAACATACTGTAGACTCCCCGGAAACACAGAATGAAAGATGTTGGTGTTATAGGCTAGAAAAGAAAGTTGAGAGCTGACTTCAGAATGTTTTTTTGTTTTGTATGGAAAATACCTGTGAAATGTCGCACTTCACGTTTTGCCCTGAAACAGAGGTGGGGAGTTCAGGTCCAGAGAGTAAAAGCCCAGGCCAAGATTTTGTTTCAACCAACCGGTTGAGTACTCTGTCTGACCATGATTATTTAAACTATACTAATTTCTGCCTGTGATCCGCAGTCAGTGAAAAGTTGTAATCAGAGATGTTTGTTTGGTGATTAGTGAGTCTGACGTGATGGAGGACCTGAGGGAGAGCAGCATGATGGATCAGTGGCGGAAATCCAGTAGCAAGCTGCAGGAACGTTGTTGCTGTCCGGATTTTAAATGATCAGAGTTGTCACCAAGAAAAGCATGCAGGGGGCACGGAGGAACAGGCAGCGTGTTCTCCGCAAATACGCATGGCCTGCTTTCCATATTTGTGTGATGGAATGGAGATTTATTAACAATAATACTGTATAGGTTTTTCAAAGGAAGTAAAGGCCACCTGCAAATCACAGGGTGTATAAATTTATTTAGTGGCTGTCAGTGAGAAAGAAACAGAAGGAAGTATTTAAGGCTCTAAGCAAAGTACACCGTGCTTACTTGGAAGATTTCATAACGGGCAGCCGACAGCAACCTTAAACAACCTTCAGGCCTACTCACAGGCTGAGGTGTGCCTTCAGGACCACATCCGGAGAGAGCGGTTCCTCTGCAGACATGCCGTAAGAATTCATTAAGAACTCCAGGCTTCTGTTTCCACCTCCGTCGTCCCAAAAGGGGAATTCGCGGTGAAACGACTCACTCGCTTTCAGCTGTGACCTTTCGTTCGCTTTGGTTTAGAGATCTGTAGTGAACATTAGCCGAAAACGATCATAGTAAACAGCTGAAAACGACTGTCATCTTAAACGGGCATGCAAGGTTAAGTCTGACCACATCTGAAAATGTTCTTAAAGTTTGTCATAGGAAATATTTCTCATTTTGTTGCTATGAAGCTTACCCATCACAAACTGTCTTAATAATGGTGATACACTCACCCCTGTCACCTCACACAGACCACGACAGTGCAAACCAGAGCAGTTATATCCACAGAAATGGAGGGTGCACAGCCAGTCCCACAAATCAAAATACAAAGTGTCATGCCGAGAGTCGGACGTCATTCAGATGTGTCCTGCGTCACAGAGACCCCCCCCTCCCCCCCCACGGGTTGCAGGGATCATTTTTCCTTATTAAATCGTGCTTCAGCGGATATTTTCATCAACCTATGTTGTTCATCATAGTTTTCAGGAGCGAAACAAATGTTTCAAAGAAACTTTATTTCTACACATGATAAAACACAAGAGCTGCATTACATTTTTATTAGTCAAATAGAAATACTGTGTTTTTCCTAAGAAAAGCATCATACTGACTACGTGGCAAGATAGGAAATTATGCATATTTGATTAATAATTGACCGATGATCATTCTTGCCAAATAATTTTTCCAGTTGCTATTTATGGGGTTTATTTAAACAGCACAGACCAATGAAATACTGACACATCAGACTCCTTTGAAAATGTAAAACCTGTCTACTGTGAACTGACAGGCAGTAGGAAATTCAGTGTTAAAGCAGTGACAGTCATTTCCAGTGCACACAATTCCCATTTACTTCATTTGCATATCCTGCAGTCCATTAAACACAATCGCTAAAATTTGCAAGTGTGTGTCTTGATATGATTTTTATGTAATCTGTTCCTTCGCAAGATGGCTCAGGAAGTTCTGCTCTTAGCTCACATCTCCAGGGGTGGGGCTTCGAATCCCATGTTTGCTTGATGTTTGTGGGGTTTTAATCTTCTCCCTTCTTGTGTGGGATCCCTCCAGGAGATTTGGGTTTCTTTAGTCTGAAAACACGCATCTAGGCCAGGAAACCTGCTGGATACCAGCACTTTAGGATCAGGGTGGTCTGCCCTGGACTAGACTAACTGTTGTGCAAGTGCATCTGCTGTAAAATGACTATAAACCCTTCCAGGGTATCCCTACCTCGTGCCATATGCTGCCTGAGATAGGCTACAGGCCCCCTGTCCAGCATAAACAGTTGGAAGATTTATGGATAGTTTTCTTACTTTTTGTTCTTTAACAATTTAATTTTTGGCAGTGGGATAAGGTGTTTAGTAGAACACCAACAAATATTTAAACACACAACTATTTTGGCATAATTTTGCATGTTTATAGAAAAGAATGTGCACATTCAAAACTATCAAGCCACAATCTGTCAGATATTTGTTTAATGTCAATGGCAGCATACCTCAGCTTAAGAGCCAGTTATTTGTTAGTGACAGAATGTGGCTGGGGTTTGCATTCTTGGTGAAACGTCTTGTCGATCTTCTTGTGGTCTAATTGGGAAAAGAAAAGGTCTGAATTGATAAGCAGTTACCTGATGAGCAAGTAAGGTAGCACAACAGATTTAATAAGCATTCAAGATTCAAGAGTTTTATTGCCATGTGTATTAAGTGCAGGGTGTAGTTAATACATCCTGCACAATTCTTACTTGTGTGTCAGCAGGACACTTAAATGATAATAAACAGAAGTATACAAGATGTAGCAGCAGTGAAGATGTGAAGAAATACAATGTAAACACACAAAAATTAATAAATAAAAATGACAGCAATTTTCAGGTGTAGCAGCAATAGGGTACAGTAATAGGAATGAAATAGTCGACAGCATAAACAGATACATATGATAATATATTAATAAAAATTAAAATGATGGCAGAGGTATAGACAGCTATTCACTTTCCATGTCATGCAGTTTATGTAAATAAACCTTACAGGATGCTTCTGTTCAGCTGGGTTCTGTGTTTCAGATGTTTTCCTTTAGTTTGATCTTGACTTATGATCTGTTCATTTTTGTCACTTTGTAAACCAGTGTCTTTTGATCCAATGCAGTCTAATCATGCTCTTGTAGAGGTTCAGAAGTGTAAGGGGCAGCTTGTCCAAATGGCAGGGAATTTAGGCTTAAACGTTCATTGTTCTGCAGCAGTATTTTTCCACTTATCTCACATCAAACTGCAGTTCAAGCCTAACATCTCTGCCTTCACCAAGTTCAAAGGAAAAGTCCACCTGTCCTCACTCTACCCTAGTGATGCAACATTTATGACCTGCTCTTTTCGCAGAGCAGAATTTGCACCGACAGGTACATAGATAAAAGCATTCTTTGTTGCAGGCTCTTTTGCCTAAATGCACACATTTTTAACTATATGTCCCCATTTACTGAACGATGGCTGCATCAACTGCATTGAACATCGGCTAATTGACTTTGGTCGCCATTCTACGGTGTAGCTCTGTAGAAAAACTACAAACGCAGCGTAGATAAGAGGAAATCTTCAAACCGTCCCACTCAAAGTAACAGCAGTAACATCTTTGAAAGGATTGAAAGGTCAAAAGTAAGCAAGTGAGACCATAAGTCTACTTTTAAAGTACAGACAGTTCTATTCAGTGCTTCTGAGTGGCTAATATCCCCCCCCTCATTTCTGTGGTAATTAACTGCAGAATTAACATAAAAGATGCATCTACACCGTGAACAGAAAGTTCAAAACACAGTGAAATCAGCAAGCATCTATCTATTTGCATGTGGGAATAAAAGCTGTGTTTCACACGTGCTGATCACATAAAGACGATCAGATAGCCAGTCATAATCTTTCAGTAACACCCAGGGCTGCTTCTCCTAATACATTGTCCACAGGCTTCAAGGATGATGCTTTTCGGAATTATTTACAGGTAACATAAGGTTTCAAACAGGCTCCTGGTTCCCTCGCCGGGGCTGCGCTCCAGACGGCAGACTCTCCTGGCATAAGTCCTAAAGGAATCCTCACCACTGCATCAGGTATTTTTGAATGATAAGTAAAGGCTGGATAACTAAAGCATTTATTTGTTCTGCCAATACCTTCAGCTCTAAGGAGAGAGAGAGCAAACATAGTTCAGCATTTAAATATTTTAGTAGTTTCTTCTGTCTGTTTATTATACATTTTTCGCTCTTCTCTCACTAATACTGTAGGTTAGTAAAGCATCGGTTTTTAAAGAATATGTTTAACAGTTATTCCGTTGCTGCTTTTACTCCAGTAATGCCACTTCCCAGTTCCTCTAAGTTGTCACTGAGGGGAATGTTTATACCCATTGAAATTTATCACAGGGTGGGGGGCAGCGTGTGGCTCAGTGGACTAAGCCTCTGTGCCTGTGATCAGAAGGTCACCAGTTCATGGCCAGCTTCAGCACATCTGCTTTACAGCCAGCTTCAGCACTGCCCTTTACGGCCAGCTTCAGCACATCTGCGTGTCCTCAAGTAAGGCCCTGTACCCCCTGGGCGCTGCTGGGGGCGGCTGCCCTTTACGGCCAGCTTCAGCACATCTGCGTGTCCCCGAGTAAGACCCTGTACCCCCTGGGCCCTGCTGGGGGCGGCTGCCCTTTACGGCCAGCTTCAGCACTGCCCTTTACGGCCAGCTTCAGCACTGCCCTTTAGGGCCAGCTTGCTCTCATCTGCAGAGAGCAATTTGGGGGGAGGCAAAAAGGGAATTTCGCCATAGAGATCAATAATGTATCTATTATCATTACATATAGGATTTAAAAGGTTTATTGTTTTTTTTTGCGCTGAGTACAATGAGATGCTTACATGTTTCCTGCAGACAAACACAGGGTAACAAGGCACAGGACAAACACTTAGTAAAATAAATATAACTATTAAAAAGGGTATGTAAATAAGGGTACATAAATATTATTCTAAATGTGGATACAGAGATATGGATGTATCTGAAAGAATGAATATGGTACATACAATATATATGCATAGCAGCAGATAATAATGTAAATATAGTGCAAAGCCAAAAATAGGGGTTCAGGGGTGTAAGTAAGTAAGGTTCAGACATGACAAACGATCAGGATGTAAATGAACTTTTCACATATGCATAAATTCAGTGGCTGAACCTCACTAGCTCAAAGTACTTGGGAATATACTAAAAAAAAAAAGATTAGACCTAGGTTATACTTTTAAAACATTAAAATGCACTTTAGCCAGAATTTCTCTAATGTGGACTTAAAATTAGATTAGATTTATTTCCAAATAACGGTGCATTTCTGTAGACGTGATTCTGTCAGATTTAAATGGGGTGGAAAATTGCGGTATAAAACGTCTGCGTAAGAACGGCAGGCTATGTGGAGAAAAAGAGAGGGTTTTGCATTTAAAGAATTGACTGTGCATGTTTATCCTCCTGAGACCCAAGGAAAAAAGTGTCCTTCAATTTTAGGTTTTTTGTCTTTGGAGGAAATAAGACATCTTACAATTTAGATTTTTTCAAATTTATTTTTATTTCTAATTTCACAGCATGTTCTCTTTAGTGCACAACAGGAATAAATATGTTTCCTTACATCAGTGAAAAGATAGATGCAAAAAAAAAATGTCCACTGCAATGGACATAAATGAATGGGTGGGGTCTCAGGAGGATAAGGTCCGTATATCTGAAATTGCAGCTGCCCCTCAGAAATGCATTGGGCACTTTTGTACATCACTGAAATATTTAAGGTAATACTGGCCAATTATACTGACAAACAGCTACAGATATCCTGCTGATTTACACCTGAGATGGATTTTATTTACACCACTGAGTGCTAATATAGAACAACAGTCAGCATGGTCTGTGGCACTGAACACAACATGATGTTCTCGTCACACCTCCAGGGGCTCAGTTCAAAGTTATGTGTGTCTGTATGTGTGTGTGTGTGCATGTGTGTCTATGTATATATTACATATCCAAATCCATATTTGTACATCTTCATAATGTAATAACAACCTGTTATATTGACCTATTTTTCAGTCCACAGAAGGGAAAACTCAATTTCATAAAAATCTGTGAATGTAATCAAAAAACTAAAACTGCCAAAAGTCTTGTATTTTGTTTGGTTACTTACGGTTAAGGTTAAGGCTGGGTAGGGGTTAAGGTCGTCATGTTGGGATTAGAGTCATGCCCATAGAATGAATGGAGAACCCCCACAAAGGTATGAATACAAATGTGTGTGTGTGTGTATGTGTATGTGTGTGTTCTCTCCACAGCTCTGCAGCTTTCGTTCCTCCAGGGACCCCTGATTTGCTTCTGCACTTCAAAAGCACACAGTTAGGGGCACAGTGGTATCACCAAATAGCCCGCAGCATGGAACTGTGTGTGAATGTGTAGCACATGATGTAGTGTGTCACTAGGATAGCCCAATGTAAGACTCTGCTGGATAAGCTGCTGGAAAGAAGTAATGGAAATTGTCTTCGAACTATTTGTTATAAAAGAATAACAATAATTTCCATTAAAAGGCGCATATCAGAAATTATTTAGCTTTAGGTCTGATGGTTATATGCAATGGTGGTCAGAAAAATAAGCAATCAGTGTCTTTTATAAAGTCTGAGATACTCAGAAAGTAAAACGTCTTCAGTGCCCTGCAGAAATTAGTTGTTTTTTGCTTTTTATTTTCACATCCACCTGGGTCTCAATGATCTCACATAAAATGCAAGAAATTAAAGTCTAATTAGTATAATCTTTATTGCTGGTCTTATTTTATCTTGAGAACGAAAGGCAAATTACAAGAGTAAAAGTGAGAAAAGAGACAACTGTTCAATTATATTCTAAAATAATTAATATACTAATTTATTTATACATACTTAATGTATTTCTACACATTTATTTCAATTCTTGTACTTAAAAATACAACCCAGATATAAAGTCCTTTGAAGTCTGATATAACTATGAATGTAACTCAGTGTAAGATTCTGCATGGTGAGCTTCTTCTTCTGGGTCCTTATGTAAACCGTACAGACACAAGAAAGATGCCTCCTTGTTTCCGTGTTACTTGGAAATCGCTTGCAGTGGCCACCTTTGCATTCACTGTATCCAGAGCAGCACTGCAGTAATGATTTTTGACATTTTGCATGCATTTATTTAGCAGACGATTTTGTCCAATATGCAATGGGAAATAGATCATATGGAAAGTGATTAGTTGTCGTTGCTGGCATACAGTGCACGACAACTAATCACACAGTGACATCGCAGAGGGCAGTTAATTCAGTAGAGCAGTACCCTACTCAGGATACCTTTGCTGGTCGGGGATTCAAACCAGCAACCTTCCAGTTACAAAGGCACATCCCTAACCATTAAGCCACCACTGCCATTCAGGCCGGGAATCCTGCTGTCAAGACACAGACATACCTATCAGTATAAGTGCTGTTTTATTAATCCTCCAATGACTGACTAGAAACAGGTATATGATCCATATGGGCACCCAGGACTGCCCCCCCCCCCATGGGCGGCATAGGCGACCGCCTGGGGTGAAATTGGATTAGGGGCACAAAAGATTAGGGGTGAAAAAAATCTGAATAAACATGTGACATTACACTTTCATTTACGCTAGTTTTTAAATTTCACTACTTTTCTTATGGAACAGATGTCAGCTGGCTAGTTTTCAGCCCGATCCGCTGTGATACTGAAATGTTTTTCATATAAATGAACTGGCTAAATGTGTTTTCTGCTGCAGGTGGGGGGCTGGGCGTTTAGCAGAATCTAGCCTGGGGTGCCAGACCAACCAGGGCCAGCCCATCTGATGCTGCCTAAAAACCTTGTATTCGTCATTTGTTATAAACGTGTCGTAAAGCGGGCAGACAGATGCAACACAAATATCTCCCATGAGAGAACCTCGCAAAAAGAGTGGATATAAAAACGTAGACAAGAGCGTCCAGTATTGTCACGCAAACCTCTTCACAAGTAAGGAGTGAATCACTGAGGGTCAGCGACGGGGGGGGGGACGAGGTAATTCGCTGCATAAATGTTGAGTGATTCCTGAAAGAGAAGACAGAGTCTTAAGCCGTTCCTTGGAGGTCACAAGGGTCTTACGTTTGGATTTTTTCTGCAAGCAGCATCTTTGGTAAATGACGAATAGAAAAACCAGCATTAAAACAGAATTAAAATGGACCAAAACATAAGGAGGTTGGTGGTCAGCCATCAGCTGGGCCGAGCTGGACGAAGATGTGATACTAATTCAGCCAGAAAAGGGATTTTTTTCAATCTGTAGACTATTAAATACAATAAATGTGTTTTCAACGGATATGTTTATTTAAAATGAAACTTAATAGTTTTAGTTTGCTGGACTAATTTGAAAGTGGGCTTCTGTCCTTCTGGAAAACGGTGTGATAACAACCCTTTCAAGTCTATTTCTTTGCCATTTATTAGGTGTCACGCTCAGTCTCCTTTTGCGTCAGCGTAGCTTTTGTGTTCCGTTGTGCGCCAGGCTATTGTGTGACGGATGTGGACACTTTTCAAACGGTTAGGGACCTTTTTTAAGTCCATTGAATGGCCTACATGAATCTTTTCTTGGCTATTTCTGTATAGTAACAAGGACATGCTTTTTAAATCGTATTATTCGTTTTATTACTTTCTTTCCCATTAAATGACGTCAGAGTAAAAAGGAGTACTTGGCCTAACAGAATTAAAAAGAAAATGCTCTGGGCGCAAACTGAATTTATGTAATATGCAACATCTGTCCAGTCTTGTTAATAATGACCGTGGGGAGAAAGGTAAACAAAACTGGCTTCCCAGAACCACCCACACTTGGATGTGGAAACCGTTTGTTGTTATGGGTGCTGCACCGAAAGCCATGCTACTTTGCATTAATCTGAAATTCACTATGTGTGCCAGTGAAATTTAAGAAGAACTTACTTCCAGCTAATGCTGAACTGACTCCTGTTGTGTTTTTCAGTGCAGAAGTGGCCCTATTATGGAAACGTGAAGCTCCTCTGAAGCTACTTACCTGTTACATGTGACTGCAAATATTTCCCTTTGCTCTAAAAGTCATTTATTCTTATTAGTTCATGAGCCCCCAAGGGAAAAGCAGCAGGTTTTCCTTAATTTAAGGACAATTCATTCTGTTCCTTATTCCCAGACATACCTTATGCTGGCCGCTTCTCAGCCTTTGGTATCACCTATTCTCGCAAGAATATTTAGGGTCACTGTGTTTCCTGCATATCCTTATACCCAGTCCTTATTTCCTCCTGCACACCATATTCACAGCTCACAGCAGTCCTTACTCGCTCCCCGTCTCTAACTTGCAAGCCACTGGAACCTTTCAAACCTGGAACCTTTGGCTCCCCTCTCGGCCCAGATTCCCGTGCCATGTGCCGCTGGGCAGTAAGTTTTTATGTGCGCGGCCTGGTCCCCGACTACACAGGATATGCAAACACAAAATAGACATTTTCGGTCTGGCCGGTTCTGCACGGTAAGAGGTAACTAAGCTGCCGCCATTCCTAGGGGCTGCTATCAGCATTGTGTGGCAGCTCATGACGGCGTGAGGGTGTCATTACTACACAGTGCCGTTTGCCCTACGCCTGCCCTTATGTATTTGCAGAATGCACTCAGGTTAGCTCGTCTTTTTGAGGGTTGATGCAAAAATGCCTGCAGACAGAGACAGATCCTGTGGGGCGTGGAGGGCTTATGACAATCCTAAATTATTATACGAGAATCTGGGTGGGTCCTCTGTAGGGCCGTTTAGCTAATCATTCATCTACACCAAGCAGCCATTCGGATTTCCCCATAGTTCCCTTTGTAATCGGTAGTAACATGTTACATTAAGATCGGAATAACTGGGGCAGGGAAAATGTCTATTGTAATAGCAATTATGACAATGATACTGATGAGGATAGATGATTATGACGCTATGCAGATCTGGCTGGAAAAACTAGAACTGCCAAGGTAAAGTGACAGGAGGTTACAGGCAGCAGTTGAGAAAGCAACCTTCGTGATCTGCAGCCTGATCCTATAAAACTAAAGGGCTCTTTATAATGTGGAAATGAACATCCAGTTTGAACATGTTTATAGCTGTCATTCACAAGGTGTCATGGCGGGCAGCCCAGGATGCATAATTCAAGGCTGTTTATGACATTATACATCAGGCACAGCAATCCATAAAGATCTCAGCTTGGCAGTTCAGACCAAGGGGTCATTTGGTTTTTTTTCTGTTCCACACTAAAAAGACTCTTAACTACTTTACTCTTTTCGCTGTATCAACAAAAACAGAATTTTGTGTATAATTAACTCAACATCTAAATTTCATTGTCAAGGACAATGTACTTTTGAAACTCCCTCCCTACCGCTATTCGTCTGTTCATCTTAGTCTCAGATTAAGTCTCAGTTAAAAACTCTTTTGTTTGCTCAAACCTATATGATGTTCCTTGTCCATAATATGGTTTGTTGTTTTGTTATCTGTTTATTTTATTCTAGGTAAGTGTCTTTGAGATCCTGAAAAGCGCTATATAAATAAAATGCATTATTATTATTATTATTATTATTATTATTATTATTATTATTATTCCAAAAAGCATTACTGGGAGAAAGTGTCCTTGTGTATTTTGGCTCTAATTTTATGTACTCAGTTGATTTGCACATGCAGAAAATGGCTTCCTCTTCAGCAGGTTTCCTGTCATTTCATCATTACCTGGTGTTAAATATGTTGTGGCGAGAATTAAATGTGACTTCCTTCCTTCCTTCCTTCCTTCCTTCCTTTAATGTACCAGCCCCCCCCCCCCCACCTAATGCAAACTGGAGGTACATCTGAGAATGGAAGCTGTTCTGCTGTAAGTTCCGGCGTTTGCCAAAAGTCCCCCCCCCCCCGCCTCACAAAGCTGGTGTGAGATTTTCTCCCTTTTGTTTATGTGCTGGATCAGCACAGAAGGGGAACCGTGGCAGATAATTGCTTGTGCTGAATAGCGCAAGAGAGAAAACAGATAATAGCGTTTTTTTTATGCTTTCGGGACATGGGACTGTGGACTAAAATAGTTACATAGTTAGAATGAACTAATTAATATATGGACCTTGGCTGTGGATTTTCCTAACCAAGACAGATGTTACTGTGTTGAAAATCCTTCATAAGGTTAATAGTTTTTGTTGAGCTTCATTTAGTTCCTATATACAGTAACTATGCATGGCTAAAGACTATTTATAAGACGAGACCTAAGCCCATAGTGCTATATCACCTGTGCTTGTTGGATGGAGCAGTCAGTACCGCAAATTACTTATAGCTTTGATGAGCGTAACATACGGGAGCTATATTGTCACTATACTCCAGTACAATGGAATTTTGCTGACATCTCTGCTTGTGCAGCAATTGTAAAACGATGACAATAGAGTAAACAGGAGAAAACACTGATTTAAGAGAGATAGTAACACAGGATAGCTCCAAAATAAAGTGCAGACAATGGGGAGAGAAATAACATCACGCACAAGGTAAAAATAAGTAACTATAAAATATGAATATGCAGACTTTAAGGTGGCAGTGCGTGTGTTTTCAGCACCTGTATTTGTGGTGAATGGCGAGGTAGTGTGTGGTAAAAATAACCAGGCCAGCTATGGGTGTATCAGTCCTTGGGAGAGGAGCAGGGTGCTTGGTTTGGGCTTGGATGGTGGACACCACAGGTCGAGGGGAGAAACTGCGTCTCTGTCTGTAGGATCTGATTGCCCTGAACCTCTTCCGGGACGGCAGTGGGTCAAACAGACGATGACGTGGGCGGGTGTCTCTGATGATGCTGTTAATCTTTCTTCTTCGGCTGGCTGATGTAAGCAGTGTTCGGGTTTGAGAGGTGAGCCCCGACGATTCACCGGGCAGCTTTCAGCACGTGATGCAGCTCCTTACGCTGCGAAGCTGTGAAGCTGGTACACCACGCCGTCAGGCAGAAGCTGATCAGGGGCGACTGAGGTACAGCTGCTGGTTGGCCTTATCTCAACCGTTGAGGTCTGTTATGGCTGATTTATACTTTTACGTTGAATCAACACCGTACGTACGGCGTAGTGGTGGACCTCCCCAGAAATGTAACTACACGTGACGGCGACACAGACCTCAAGAACTGTGATTGGTCCACTTGGTAGCATTCATTTTCCTGTGGGAGGTAAGAAAGCGTACACCCCAGGTGTACTTATATCGCTGATTGAAACTCAAGTGCTTTTTATATCTAGCATTAAATAACCCACCTTAGGCGTCATAGCAACAGGTCTACAAAACACTCAGGATGATGGTGCCAATTTCACTTCACTTATAAGTTTATGAGACTTTACGAGACTAAAAAAAGTAAAAAGTAGTATAGACGCTAACTTCAGAAAGGAAAATGCATTCTATGGGAAGCTTGGAGCAGCACAAATATGATTAGTATGTTGTTAATTCAGACCATTCCATACAACTCCTAGATCCATACAACTCCTAGATCAGACGTGTGTTTTTTTTTTCGCTTGAATTATCTACCACCCCGAAACATCAGATAACTCTCACCGCCCGGCTGCCCACCGCTCTGCACATGGTTACAGGAAGCTTCAGGGGCTAAGCAGCCAGTCTCCCGGAGGGGTCACATGGTACAGCGACTGCTGGGGAAATACGAGGCTGAGCTCAGGCATGACTTCACCTACCGCTTGTCCATCCACTACTAATATAAATGGAAATTAGGTGCTTAAATTTTGAATATAGGAGCGGGGAAATAATTAAATGTAAAAGATATGGTCTTTCATAATAAT
Source organism: Boulengeromyrus knoepffleri (assembly GCA_026770805.1). NCBI lineage: Eukaryota > Metazoa > Chordata > Actinopteri > Osteoglossiformes > Mormyridae > Boulengeromyrus > Boulengeromyrus knoepffleri. The sequence goes on from JABJVO010000034.1 coordinate 2,801,532, forward strand.
GTCTAATTATGTGCTATATTCTATACGTATCACTAATCTATAGGACATTGTGATAACCTTATTCATTATTTGTTTATCAGCAGCTAGATTTTTCCCTTTAGCCTTTTTGATCAATAAATCATACATTTTACAAACTCAACACAGTCGAAATTAAGACATAAAAGTAATCATCAGTGTACAGTAATTCAATAGATTGTCAAAAGGGAAATTGTTCTCCGTCTTTTTCATCATCTCTGTTACGTTAGTCCTTTAATGACTGCTGCTTGTCGCTCTGCATTTTCTCTGATTGTTTGATATGTTTAAACAGGGGTGTGTGTGTGGGGGGGTATTTTCATTATCCATTCTCTCACTGGATGTGGCGTTTAGAGCTTTCAGAGTTCGGCTCACGTCGCTGGGGCTGATTCGTTTGAGGTCTGCTCATCTGTGGCTCTCTAACCTCAGACTATTTAAAATGCTTCTGCTCTTACCACAGTCCCTGTACTCTTAGGGACACGGTGTAGCCACATATACTTCTTGAAACGCAGTGTGCCCACACGGAATATTTTGCTTCCCCATTACCTCTATGCATCCTGCGTCTAGATGTCATTGCTGTGTTAGTTTAGTTTATGTGGCCGTTAAAACAAAACGTGGCAAAATATTATGACTGCTCCGTGTCCATATCGCCAATAAATTACCAAAACTTATCCCGGGGGCCTGTCACCCACAGTAGCTTTTATTACAACTGTAAATTGTGCTTTTTGTCCATAGCAACATTATTATGACTGTTCCTGTATCTGTCTGTTGGTTTGCATGTGACGTGCGAATGCTTATTATGAATAAATAACCCGAAGGCTGTGTGTCTGCATTGTTTATGGTGCTGCTGTCTGTCAATGCAGTAAACTGCTATTTCATTTCATATATATGTTTTTCCTATCAGTACTCATAGACAGTTCCAAAAACAGCAATTGTAATCCAGTGACTCACACTGCACACCCGTATTGTTCAGTATAGACTATTAAATGCAAAAATGCTTACAGTATACTGAATACAAATATAGACATACTGTAGATGTTCCAGATTCAAGATCCAATATTCTTCATTGTCACATATACAGTATCAAATCCACATGATAGCATTTATATGGTGAGAAAAATGTAAGGATTTTAACATTGACTTGATGTTGTAACTTCTGCCAAATGTTCTCATTTTTCCCATGGTGGAGCTGGACCTGGACGAGGGTGTCGGTGTCCCGTTGGAGCGGAGGAGGTGCGTCTCCCCGCCCAGCACAGGATGTACTGGGACGAGCTGCCAGCTGTCCGCCGGAGAGCCCAGCCTGGGTCCGCCAGTCACGTGTAGAGCCCAGCCTCGGTCCGCCAGTCACGTGTAGAGCCCAGCCTCGGTCCGCCAGTCACGTGTAGAGCCCAGCCTCGGTCCGCCAGTCACGTGTAGAGCCCATCTGCGGCAGATGTGCTTGTCTGTCTCTGCTCTGCCATCTTACTTAGTGCCGAAATGCAACTTTACACCAGCAGTTGTCTATAAAGTCCAGAAGCAAATAAAAATCCACAAAACAATGACTATTCATCTATATTATTTTCAATTATTATCTTCATTATTAATCTTTCAGTTTTGTGAGAATAGAACAAGTCTGCTTATTTACGCTGCTTATATTACCTTCATATATGAGAGCAAATCAGATTTTTTTAATTGGGTTTTCCATATTAATGTGCCTCATATCTGCTCACAGTTCAGATGTTCTCCAGCTGACTGCTGATTTAGTGCCAAACAGGTGTTGGGAAGACGGGGTGGGAGAAAAAATAAGGCTGCTTTCACTGGGGCTTAATACAGTGATATGAGGTGTGGGGCTTAATACAGTGATAGAAGGGGTGGGGCTTAATACAGTGATATAAAGTGTGGGGCTTAATACAGTGATAGAAGGGGTGGGGCTTAATACAGTGATATAAGGTGTGGGGCTTAATACAGTGATAATAGGGGAAGGGCTTAATACAGTGACAGAAGGTGCGGGACTTAATACAGTGATAGAAGGGGTGGGGCTTAATACAGTGATAGAAGGGGTGGGGCTTAATACAGTGAGAGAAGTCCTGTCTTGAACTGTCACCCAGTGTTTTCCACTCCTTTAGAGCCTGACAGCCTCAACTCCGGCAAAACACCCATCTAGGATAAAAAAAAAAACAGATATCCCAGAACATGGAGTTAACGCTCAATTAATCAGGCTGTGGTGCTCTGTGCATCTCTGGCAAAAATGAGAGTCGACCACTGTCAACTTTGGCCACTTAATGGGCCTGCCAGGATTTGCACCATAATTTGCAGGAAACGTCAGCTGAGACACCATCCCGTGTGTTCAAAACAGTACATAAAGACAAACAACGTAAAATAATGAGGAGGGAGGTCAACAGGTGAGGCACTACAGGGATATACATGAATAAAAACACCCTTAATTAACTGGAATATTTTACACTATAAATATGGGTAGCTTGAAGGTAATTACAATGTGAATATGGCGAGCCCATCCAGCAGGCCAATCTACGAATTTGCCTTCTTGACTCCTTGACTAGTCAGGCTTACAGCCGGAGAAAGGGCGGCTTAATGAATACAGAAGCACTGTGAGAAGAATAGCCAAATAGCATTAGCATTTAAAGCATGCGATTCCCCTCGAGGAAGGATTTCAATTTATGATTTACATTAATATCAGCAGGTAAGGCAATGTAAGCATCGTGGCAATTGTCTACTGCAGCATCAAGTAACTTTAAAGCAGATATCAAGGTTTAAGCAGCCAATGACTGGGCATATATAACACATGGTGATTGGTTGACAGCCTGCCTGCAGATTCTCCAGGATGACTATGACCCATTTTTTGTCAGTGTTTCTCAATCTGGTCCTTGGGGACCCCCAGGCAGTCCACGAATTACCTCCTGATTGGAAGTGGGAGGGAGCAAAAACGTGGATTCCCTGAGAGGGAGCAAAAATGTGGATTCCCTGAGAGGGAGCAAAAACATGGACTGCCTGAGAGGAAGCAAAAATGTGGACTGCCTGGGGATCCTTGAGGGCCGGATTGGGAAAAACCACTTTATGGTATACTGTAAGCAGTTATGGGACAGGGATGGGTGGATGATGGATGGATGGATGAATGAATGGATGTGATATGAAATTTTATTAATTTCAGGGTTTACTGTAAGGGATTAAATACAGTAGAAGGGTATAATGTCCCTGAGAAAAGTTATACAACACTGAGACGTCATTCCTTATCAGTCCTGATTTATGGTATAGTAGTCAGGTGTGAATATTGCTGAAAAAATAAATGGTAAAATATCTTATTTTTATTAATGGAAAACTGGATATATATTACGGCATTAAGAGAATACTGGAAGTTCGGGATAAAGGGAACAAGTTTTTTTCTGTATTTCAAAAACATTTCAAAACTTAATAAGACTGAACAATTGCAACTGATCTATTATGCCACTTAGGTGAAATATCTTTGTCATCAATGACAGCCAACTGTTACACTTTCAAAGTGAAAAAGCAGGGAAACCGCAGATGCTGGTGTGTGATTTAAAGTACATTATATGTATTACACAGATGTAATTTTATGAATCTTTAAAATCACTTTCATTGTTTGCTAACGGAAGTGGCTTTCTGCAGGAAGCCTAACAGAATTATGAATCATAGATGTGCAAATTATTTTGAACTCTTTGCCCTCTTTCTGGAGTTGTGCATTTCAGTCCCCACATACCCATTGAGTGATGGCAGTAATTTAGGTTGGAAATTACCACTGTGTTCGAATATTAATAGGAATGTTAATTAATATGTCAATGTTGGAATTTTCTACATTGCAAAGTGAAGCATTAAATTCAATTTGAGACTGGTAGTTGGACTGACCACAAAATGTTAAAAAAAAAAATTCAACCCAAATTTACAATAGTGGCAGAATGTTATCCATCTATTTTTGATAAGTGCTTATACAGTACATGGACATAGTGAGTTTAGAGCTTATTCCAGCAAACATGGGACACACACTCATAAACTCTACTGAGAATAAATAATTGACCTATAGCCTCCTGATACCCAAGGAAAAAAGTGTCCTTCAATTTTAGGTTATTTTTCTTTGGAGGAAATAAGACATCTTACAATTTAGATTTTTTAAAATTTATTTTTATGTTTAATTTCACAGCATGTTCTCTTTAGTGTACAACAGGAATAAATATGTTTCCTTACATCAGTGAAAAGATAGATGCAAAAACAAAATGTCCACTGCAATGGACATAAATGAATGGGTGGAGTCTCAGGAGGATAGTGCGCATCTTTGCACTGTGGAAGGAAACTGGAGAATGAGGAGGAAAGGCAGAGAGACATGGGGAGATCATGCAAACCCCACACACCCAGAGCACAGGGAAGAAACTGAAGCTGCAATTCTGGAAGTGTGAGGACCGTGCTGCCCACGGAGCCACCACAATGCCAAATGCATAAATTATACGAAAATTATATTATATACAGTAAACCATTGACTTACATCCTATCAAGTAATATCCGATTGCACTTACATCCGAGATCATAACAAAGTTGTCTGCACAGTCACCCGATCCAAATATTATTGAGCCACTTTGGAGTGTTTTGGAGGAGTGAGTCAGGAAACGTTTTCCTCCACGAGCGTCTGGTAGTGACCTGATCACTGTTCTGCAAGCGGAATGGCTCAAAAATGTGCAGGACCTGTATCTGTCATTCCCAAGACGAACTTATGCTGCATTGGTCGCAAAAGGAGGTCCGACACCATACTAATAAATTATTGTGGTCTAGAAACAGGTGTTTCAGCTTCGTTGTCTAACCCTTGTATTCTACTACATGTGCAGCATGCGGCAAGACCCAAAGCAAGCCGATTGTGCTGCCACTACAGACAATTCCTTAAAAGTGTGTTATCTGTGTCTTAAGGTCATAGCATATTTGACTACTCCCCGATAATGATGGCGATACCTCCAGATTGACTGATGTCCTCACTTCCAGAATGTAACCCGGACATAATTCAATGGATACCATCATATATAAATTACAAACACCTGCATAAAAACACTGTAGAATTCTTTACCTAACTGCAAGTACCTGTCATCAAATGTAGCCAGCGGAAGGCATAGCAGAAGCCCAGGGCTGCATTTTCAGATTATCGACGGACTCAGCTCCTCCTCTCGGTGTAATCCCTGTGATTGATGGTGACCAGCTGGCTCTGCTTGGATGAATGGAACTACAAAAGCACAAAAGCTGTCTGGTAAAAACTGAGCAAATAGGGAATCAGTGCAGAGAATTATCTCCCCACCGGTCTGTTTCATACCAGCAGTGATAACTGTTCTGATGGTAGCCACATTGTCCTTGGCTGTGCTGCTCTTAATGGCAACATGACTTTACTGCAGTTTGACACTCATAGTTTGAACTTATTTAATGTATAACTGGGGATGCTGTAAGTATTGATCATTTGGTATCCCTCTGTGGGGTGGAAAAATAGGACTTCACTAGAACACCTGGATTCTCTGGTCATAGCTCATTTGTATCATTTTTACAGATCCATTTCATCTTGGGTTGAAGGCAGTCAAGCCCTGGGTAAAACTGGCAATCTTTCCAGGTCTCTTCTGAAAACGCCTGATTTAAATTGTGATGTCAGTCACTGCATAAGGCAGAGCTGCGGCAGACGTGGTCCTGCAGTTTCAACGCTCTCATGTCATCTCACCTACTGATGTAACAAACCCCAGTTAGCACCTGATGACCTCCGACTACCACACTCATCACGTATACAGAATCATTAGCTCTTCCTCTCTGACGTGAAGAATAATATCTTGACCATATTTATACCTGTATAATATTTATTCCAAATATGACTTTCCATTATACTTTATTTTAGGGTCTACAGTTTCTATGACTCTTACTCTATAGCTTGTGGCCCCGTCTGGATTGTCGATTCACACCGGCATTAGCAAAGCCTCAGATCTGACAGCCAAAGCCTTGCTTCTCATTGCGGCTGCAGTGTAACCCCTCTACATTTGTTTTCATACAACAGTTCCTAAACAAGTGCTATTGTTGATTTAATGAGATCCACACACTGTGAGACATCTCTGTATAAACATGCAAGCTGTCCCAGATTTCCAGGCTTATTATGTATGTTTCTCTTTCGCATATTTTAGGTTACAATATGAATTTGAACAAATTTCATGAATATGTGATGAATGATTCATGAATAGATAAAGTAATTAACTGTATTTAGTTATACATTGTATGTTTATTATGAGAATAAGTCATCAGTGGTATATTGATTTATTTTGGAAATAAAACAAAAAAAAAAAGAACCAAAAACTGTACTTTATATAGCAAATATTGCCTGTGTTCATATAGCTTAATTACATTAAGACTGAACATTATTTAAAAATAAATAAATAAATAACAAGTCTCCTTATTTTTAACATCTCAGTCACAGTCACAATGCATTCTTGGATTGCTTTACTATCTGAAAAATATGTTGCCAGATAATGAGACGAAAACCATGGTAATCTATGGGTTGCTTCTGCCATTGCTTTTCAGAAGATTCATTAAAGGATCACATATGGTGATATTTTAACATACAACATAATCGCATACTCAGTTTCCTTAATTTATCTCTCTGTTGTTTGAATGTTCGTGTTTGTGGTCTCTGTACTGCTCTTCCAGGCACCTGCATCATGAAGCAGGATTTCTTGCTTAGCCAGTTAACTTGTCTGATTTAAGGTAGTCTGTGCTAAATGTAAATGAACGGAGATAAAGTCCATTCACACTGGGGTACCTTAAATCTGACACGATATCTGGCCCTGGGTCTCTTCATGTTGTGGCGTAAGATTACATCTCACATTGGCTGCAAAGGGATACATACCACTGTTTGACGAGTGCAGTGAACATTTATCATTAGCCGATTCTCATATCCACAGCTCCCTGAATCTTCGCTACTGAATCCCATTTGGGCTTCCCTGCCCCCCCAGCTGGAAAGTTCTCAAAGCCACTGGGCAGTCTGGGTATTGGCATCCTTCATGAGTACCGTTTCAATTATTTCAATGAAAAGGACCTGGATTTCACTTTAGCAGAGTTCTTGCTCCGTGCTTATTGGTCAGTCCCCTATAATCAGGCATGTGTCACTAATGTTAATGTGAAACAGGTGGAGGAATCTTTCAATCAAAGAAGCAAACCAGTTAAAGCCCAAGAAGAACTGAAGTAATTAGCCAAGCACAGGAGCCTTTCAGGTTTAAGGTAGCCTGTTAAACCTGAGGTAGTTCAGGTAGCTCACCTTAAAGTCAACACAGAAGGGAACAGATCCACTGCATCTGGGAGCCAGCAAAATGGGCTCGCTCCATTGGTCACTCCTGAATTGCACCAGCGCCTAGCATATTTACAGATTTGCAGAGAACTTTTTTTTCGCTGTTCAAGCAGGTGATTACAGGCAGGACCTAACTACCTAACTGCATGTGGTGTTCCATGAGATTGATGCAGCTGAGACGAGGGGGGAGAAAACTCATCCAAAAACTTCTGCTGCTTTGCCACAGCCTGAATTAGCTGATCCAGGGTCAGTGGTGCCCCACAGGGGACCTCAACCCGTTTCCTACTTATAGGTATTTCCAGACCCAGCTCATTGCTCACGGCGTCCATGAGAGCCAACAGCACCGGTTCTCTCTGAGGTTTAAGGAGCTTAACGCCATGAGCTCACGGTGCCTTTCCCCGATCGGCCTGCCAAGCGTCGATGTCTGCATCCAGGTGCTGAGTCTGCTGGGCGAGGAGAGCCGACTGAAGGTCAGTCTGCGGGGTGGGCAGGTTCTCCAGTGGCAAGGATTGAGGCCTCTACTTGAGGTAATGAGGGTTGCTACATGGTGGGGAGAAAATGGATGGGGGGAGGGGCTGACTTTGGGGCTCTTGGAGGGGTAATTAGATCCAGGTTTATGGGACACAAGTGCTGAACATCAGATTCCCCCTGGCAAGAGGAAATAAGTAAAATATATACAGTTCAGCAGGTATTACACAGGAAAAGGAGCCTGTGGCCTGTGAGCTGATTTAAACCCACCCCCCATTGGTGGTCCCCCATCTTACACACTGGTATCAGAATAGTAAATATATTTTTACTCACCAACAATAAACCTACAGTTCAAACCATTTGAAATGTATTCATACGATATATATATATATATATATATACACACACACACACACACACACATATATA
>JABJVO010000034.1:2813813-2850780 GCA_026770805.1 Boulengeromyrus knoepffleri
CTCTGTGACTGTGACTCTTTATGCTCAACTGGTTGGTTGAAAGTAAATCATGGTCTGGATTTTTACTTTCTGGACCTCAAATTGCCACCTCTGTTTAATTTGATGTGTTTGATGTGATGCAAACCAGGCACACGGCTTCTATGTTCCTTTTGATTATTTCCACAAAAGGCCTCGAAATCTTTCTGTAAATATTGTATCGTTTAATTCGATCTTATTATACAGTATGTTCTTGGTTTTGGTAATTTTCAGCTTTACATCGTATGATAAAGTTTCCCCTTTGGGTTAATTTTTGATAAATGACCCATTCAGGCAAAATAATGCCATTATAATACTTGCATTCAAATACTGAGAAAAAAAAATCACTGCAATGCCTCCCCAGTGTTCACTTGTGTTTGTAGAATATGTGTAAAAACAAATGAGCATTTTGAGACACTCAACATCAGAATTCAATCCTTAAATAGTGAGCATTTTATACCTTTTCCTCAACATCAGCTTAGAGAATAACAGCCTTGCACTGATCATAATGTAACATTTACTGGGTTAATCCTGTGCTGGGAAGGCATTAAACCAAGGCTTTGTCAGTCAGTTTGGGGTTAAATTACCCTGTAATAACTGCTTGTAATAGTGATGTTGACAGGAATAAATAATAATTAACGTGGCTTATCCTATAAAAATTACCCTACGTCAAACTTCTTCAATGCACAAAAGTAATGCTTTGGCGTTTTGCAGTTTTTTAGAGCCAGCTGGTTAAATTATTTTTCATCCTTGTTTTTCTTGCTTATGCAGGCAGAGCAAATAGAAATGCTGGGATGTTGATATAAATTATAGTATCAGTATGAGTAGTATAATATCATATATTCTCATTCAGGATAAAATAATAGAAGTCAAAACCAAAATGAACAACCCAATACACGCAACTTAATTACACTGCCAGTGTCGTTGTTGAGTTTCGAACAGGATGTGCGACTCTTTGGCTCTGACCTGAACACAGTGTTACGAGTAGTTCCCAGTCACTCAGGCAGACATAGACCGATAGACCAATATAGACAAAGTGTTGCTCACTGCGTGTGAACAGAACAGCTCAAATTCCACACCATAAGTTTAGAATTGAAAAGACCTGAAAGTTTTAGGACCTCCAATTTGTCGTAGGTCAAATATGTAGGTCCTGTGTGCATAATTTATAATCTTGGATATTATGGTACAGGTCAAAGTCGCTAAATGTTAGGGAAATCGCCTGGATGACATTGACACCACCTAGGTAAACTGCAGAAAGTAGTCTAACATGTACCAAATATACAATTTGTATAAATGGTGTAAACAGTGTGATATTGTTAGATTGCTTTAAGACTTTATTTATTTCACTGCCTCAATTAAACCATGAAAAATGAATCAGAAAATGCCAATCACAGATAATGAAAGAAGAAAAAATGTTATCTTTGAAATAAATAATGCTGGAATTCTACAATGAAAATTATGAGTATGCATCAGCAAAACATAGTCACAAAATATAACTGGAATTGTTCACTTACAGCTTGGGAAAAGACTGGGTGTACAAAGGAAGAATTTTAAAGAGAAGCTATTGGACATCAACATATCTTGCTTTAGTCGGAACCAGATGGTGTGAAAGGTATTTCTTACTGTCGAGTCTGTGACAGATTTGAGAACTTAATTGGGGTTAAAATAGGGAGGAAATGAAAATTTCAATGAAGAATCAGTGGAGTGAAGAGTCTACTACTTATGTGCTTTATAATAAGTCTCAGTCCCATGATAATCTATCTAATTCGTCGATTTCTTTTCCTACCACTTATTCTGGTCAGTTTCAGAGAGGGATTAGGAGCCTAGGCCACAAGGCAGGGGTGCCCCCAGGAGAGGATGCCAGTTGTTCACATGCTGCACGCTAATTTCTGCAAGTCAATTCCCCCAACTGCATGAATTTGCACTGCAGGAAGAACCCTGCACAACAGAGGGGGAGAGGCCAGGAATCACCCCTGTGACTAAAGCGATCTGTGGTCCAGTAGATGTCATCTTTGTTGCGACGGCGACTTCTCTGGAAAACCACTGTTAAGGCCAGTCAAACATCTACCTAATAGTACCCCCTTTGATCAGAAGGACAGGAATGTAATGTAAACATATCGGTCGGCTTTTTTGGAAGTTTTGTTTCCATGCTTTGAGCATCCCTGGGCATTGTGGTGCTATTTGATTTCAAGGACAAATTTCCATACGAATTACGTGAGCTCTAATAGAAACTTGTATTTTTAAACGTTCTTAACGAATGCTTTATTGGAACAATAAACACATTACGCTGAATACAGGGTAATAAAATGCAGGAAACCTTTTCTTTATTGCTGTATTAAAACAAAATATAGGAACAAAATATCCTTTTGTGCATTAAACCAGCACAGAAAATACTAATGAATACTGGAGCCAAGAAAAACCCTCTGGGATTCAAAGAAGCACAGACAGTTCACTTGCAACAGAAAAAAACGGAATTACGGCCTATTTCAGGCCTATCCACCACAGACCTAACATCCTTATCTCAGTGCCGGCCCAATAGAGTCACCGCTGGCGACCAGCCAAATATATAATTTACATTCATCATCTGAGCAGTATGACAAGATAATGAGCTGCTCCGTGTACAAAATGCTGCAGACTGCGGTTTAAGCCACTTCATGCAATAAGTGGTGACGTGACGCCGATTTCATAAATGACATGCACTCGAGCTGAGTGACTTTCCACCATAATAAGCCGGGAACATAAATGAGTGTAATGCCTACATGTAAAGCAAAATCAATCGGAAATGAAAAATCATGATGATCTTTTTTCAAGGGTAACCCAGTACATTTAAGAAGGTCCCCAGTATGGATGGCTTTGCTAATTGTTCTGTATCCCAGTCTGTGTAACCAGGAATCAGTGATCTGGTTGCTAGGGGCTGACATGTTCTTTAAAAAACTGCTTGAAACGTTACTGCAAAAATGATGGTTTTGTTATAAGTTCACGTTGCCTTTTATCGACGTGGAACATCAGGTGATAATGACATGCCCACTGCGCCTCAGACTGGGAGAAATGTAGCACTGGAAATGTGACTTTGCAGCATCGAAAAGCAGTGCAGTGCTGACGGGGAATGTCCATGCCATTTCCAAGACAACTGTTAGGAAGACAGAACACCATTAAAAATGTTTGATCCAAAAATTACTTTGTCAGCTTGTTTTTTTTTGAGGATCAAAATATTATTTTAATGCTTTGCTGTATCCATCTCTTTTTTCATAATTTTTGATGGGCGGCCTAATTGTCTTGGTGGAATAACACGCACAAACCATCTAGAACAGGGTCTCCGTTTGCAGGGAGCCTAAGTATCACCATTTCTATTTCCCATGGCTTCTAGAACCCCCCCCCCCACCCATGGAATGCAAAGACCCCTGAGCGGAGCTACACCTCCCTGCACTTCCCCAGCTCAAGTTCTTTCTCCCTGTCCTATTTGGGTTGGGTTCTACGGCCTTGTAAATTCTGCCTTAGTTGGAAGTTTCACTGATACCAATGTGAAGTGGTATGGTAGTTACCTTAACAAGCCAGGCCACCACCAATCTTGACTATGAGATCAATCAATCTAGGACTGTAGTCACATTTCCCAAACCTTTAAACATTGAGACATTGCTCCAGGAAGACACACAATTTTTAGTTTCCCCAACTCTGTATAACATAATCATCCCCCATATATTCTCTCTCAAGGAACATAACCCCTGTATTGACTTTAACTCTGGGGAAATCTTGTCAGTGTGTGTGTTAGGGTATTATTTCCCTTTGATTTCTGTCACTAGCGTAGCAATGTCCCAGGGCATGGATAGTTGTGAGATTCCCACAGCCATAGGAGAACAGAGCTGAGGTTTATAGCAAGACCCTGGGGCAGCACTCCCTCTTCATCTCCAGTATGATTGTGCTGTAGACTTACTGCTGTGCGCTACGCTGTTGCTTGGGTGTATTGATCACTGGTTTCTCCCAGAGACCTAGTCAGAAGTCGTACAGGCAAGTTAGGGTTAGGTTTAGGTTTAGGGTTAGGTTTAGGGTTAGGATATTGACACCTCTCAAAGTGGCCAGATTTTTCTTCATTGCACTGAATGCTATAATAAACTCTTCACCATTCATCCCCAATATTATAGAGTAGATGGGACTTCCAAGACGTATATAAGACTCAACCTGAGCACATATTGTTATGGCGGGGCATGCTGAATGACGACCCACGGTGTGGCTCATAACAAGGTTCTTTATTACAACTTCGCAACTAGAAACAAAAGGAAAACGAGGGATCGAAACAAAGCAGGAAGACAGCACTGACTAAAGCGGGGAGCTACACAGGAATAGGCATACAGAAACAAGAAGTCAAGCTCACCAACAAACGATACCCAGCTACTAAGTACTAACTAATTCACCACAAACACAACAAACTGGAGCAAACAACGACGACAAGGAAGTGAGTGAGGGCAGGCACTAATAATCACAGCTAACAAGGGTGTAATGAGGGACGGGTGTGGGTCATAACTAATTTTATGAATAATACACAAACATTAGAGACTAAGAGCAACAAGGAACAGGTGAGATTAATCAATAATCACTACATTTAAACAAATCACACTGGGAGAGACTAGAACCAAGGGCACAGAACATTTCTACAAGACTAGACACAAGTGTAGATAAGTAAAACAAAGGTACAAATCAACCAATGCAAAAATAATGAACCAAATCAACAACAGGGGCAAATCCACACTCAGCCTATTCAGTCACTCAGTGGCCCAGGGAGCAGGGAAAAACATTAGGGTGCTAACTGAAGGGAAAGTAGGAGAACGCAGTCCAGGATGGCCAGCGGCACCAGCTGGCGAAACAGGAAATTGACAGGGACCAATCCTGACAGCATATAAGCTCTTCCACATTTAGGAAGGCGATGAATGGAAGACCAAATTCAACCCCAATATGAGCATTTCGTATGAGTATGGCATTTAGTCTGGTGAACGCCCCTTCCATTTTCTAGGCATTTATGAATGATGCCCTTTATGATATGTTAACTGTCTTTGCCAGATGAGACCATCTAAAACACATGCAAGTGCTTGCTGGGCTATTGCAGAACCATATCTATGTGAAACTCAAAGTGTCAGAACTACATTAAGTTGATCTATTTTCTAAGGTAGGTGCGTCACTGTAAGAAGTGGGGAGACTGCCCTGGACAGGCCTAGCTCTACCATAGTAAGGGAGGTACAGAGTTTCTTCTGACTTTAAATTTTTTCGTTGTGCTATTTGCTGGTTTATCTCCATTGTAGCACTTGTTTGCCGGTCTACTTGAGGAGGTGGTTTGAATGATAACCTGTTCTCCACAGGCTCAGAAGGTCTTTGAGGAGCTCATAAGCCAGTTCACTTCTGCTCCAATTCTCAAGCTGTTTATAGTGGACAACAATGTCTCTGAAATTGGTGTTGAAGCTGGTCGCCTAAGTTACACTTTGTGTGTTTTTTTTTATCTCACTGTCTTTTGGCAGCAGAGAAAAATTTTGACATTGGCAGCTGAGAACTTTTGGCTAACAATTTAACTTTGGAGAAATGGAGACATTTGCTGGACAGTGCAAACTACCATTTCCAGTTCCTTATCGACCACAAGAACTTGCAGTATCAGCAAACTGCCAAACACTTGGCACTTTGTAAGGCCTGCTGGGCCCAGTTCTCCTTAAGGTTTAATTTTTCAATTTCCTGTGGACTCAATCCCAAAAATACCAAGGCGGATGCCCCTCTCCCAGTGACAGGAGAACATCACAGTTTCCTCAGCTTCCCAGGAGAGAGACACCATAGTCCTAAGTAATCATCTTGTTTCCTGAGTGTTGAGAACTTTGCCCAGGTCCAGCTGCCAGCTAGGACCTTCCCATAAGCACTTTTGCTTCTTATTTGTCTCTCTTTAAGCGTTTCACAGTCATGCTCACCATAGTGGATATTAAAAACCTATAGACTGATTTTCTTGTCCAAGATTTCCAAAGTTAATTATACTATAACATTTATGGTGTAATTCTTACTTTTTCTTTGCCTAAGAGACGTATCAACAACATAACAGATTTACAGACAACATTAGTAGTCAGTAGTATACACTAAGTACACTCCTACAATATGTGCAGTGTTACACCATAAGGGGAGATGGTAATGAGTAATTGCAGTACTCAGATTATCTAACAGTGGCTGTTGCATTATGTAGTCGTGTAGAGTGTAATGTAAATTAGTGCTTCTTGATGTTGACTTTTGGATAAAAACTGTCCCTGGATTGCAATGCCCAAGGGTTTCGGGTCTTACGCCACTTTCCAGAGGGGATGGGGGAGTGTCGATGTAGAGTGACAGGAGTGATTTTTCTGGCACAATATGGTAGAAATGTCCTGGACTTCTGAGAGCAGTGTGCCGATGACATTCTGTGCTGCCTTCAGGACCCTTTGAAGTGCCTTGCAGTCCTGTACTGAGCATTTTCTGTACCAGGATGTGATGCAGCTTGTGAGGATAGACTCAACAGTTCACCTGTACAAGTTTATGAGGATCGTAGGTAAGATCCAGGCCTTCCTCAGACCTCAGAGAAAGTAAAGGTGAGCCTACTTGACAGAAACTGTAGCGTATTGTGATCATTTACGGTCCACAGAGATGCTGCCGTGCCTTCTTGGCTAGGGTGGAGGCATGGATGGTCCCGGTGAGGTCTTCTGCTGAGAGATCTGGTGCTCTTCAGTCTCTCTATCACAGATCCCTCGATGTGCAGTGGGGAGTAGAAAACATTGGAGTTCCTGAAGTCAACAATCATCTCTTTTGTTTTGTTTATGTTGGGAGAGAGATTGCTGAACTTGCGCCAGTCCACTCCACCTTCAGTATGTACACTGAGTCATCACTGTTGCTGATGAGATCCACCACTGTCATGTCATCAGCAAACCTGGCGATGCCATTTCTGCTGTACTTTGCAAAATAGTCATACGTCAGCAGAGTAAACAGTAGTGGGCAGTGGTGCTGCCAGAGATGCTGCTCATGCTGGCTCTTTGAGGTCTCTCAATCAGGAAGTGCAGGGTTCAGTTGTACAGGGACGTATTGAATCCCAGCAGCTTCAGCTTCCCTATCAGCTGCTGGGAGATGATGCTGTTGGATGCTGGATGTATTTTGATGAGCAGCATCTATCATCAAACTCTGTCCTGTCCAGGTGCTTGGGATATCGCATGCTTAGTGGACTAGTTGTGAAAATTGGGACTGCATTTTTTTTTTGTGTCCCATGACTAGATTCATTTCATAGTGACAGATATGAGTGTGACAGAGCATCACCGAGGCAGGAGACCTTACACCTTTGGCACAGGTATGATGGTGGTGGCCTTGAAGCGCTTGGGGATGCCCACCTGGCTCAGGGAGATGTTGAAGATGACTGAAGACATCAGTCAGTTGGTCTGCACATTCTCTGTGCTTTCGGCCAGGTATGTTTTCTGGTCATGCAGTTTTGAGTGGATATACTCTTCACAGAATTCTCACATTAGCTATGAATAAACACAGCACCTTTTTCTCAGCAAAGTGGATGGTCTACTTTGCAGGCTTGTTGTTCAGTGCATCAAACTGTGTATAGAAGGCATTCAGTGCATCTGAGAGGGAGGTGTTGCTGTCACAGGCATCTAGTACGGTCTTGTAATCTTTGATGGCCATGCAACTCAGTCACATGCATAGTGAGTTTCTGTTTTCGTGAAGTCTTTGCTCATATGCGTGTTGTTGCTCAGATGCTGCGAGACTGGTTTGCTGTTGCTTTCTGAGGGATTCCCTTGTCCCCCGATCTAAAAGCATCGTGATGACATTTTAGCAGTGTACATACCTCTGCCAACATCCATGCCAACAGTTTTTGGTTGGCTCAGGTGGTGATGTTCCCGGAAGCAGATGTTGTAACAGATGCTGCATGCTGCTCCTGGTTAATATGGTGGCCATAGGTTTCAGCCCTCTGCCAAATGATCCAGCCCATTCAATCAAAACCGTCCTGAAGGATTGAGATGTCTCCTTCTGGCCAAACTGCAATCTGTCACTGGACTGCTTTGACCTGTTTGAGCAGCAGAATGTATGCGGGCATTAGCAACACAGGGATGCGGTCTGACAGGCCGAGGTAGGCATGGGGCATGGGATGTTGCTTTGTATGTGTTGCATGTGTTCAGTGTTGTTCTCTCTTCTAGTAGGAAAGTTTGTGTTGGTAGAACTTGGGGAGAACAGTCTTCAAGTTGGTTTGGTTGAAGTTCCCAACAGTTCTCTGATGGCTTCCCTAACATAACAGGAGCAGTATAAGCAGCCATGATGATAATGACTGGACCTTTTCTGTACTTTCGTCTCTTTAAAAACCCTTTGCCCAGTTCAGGTTTCTGTTCTTCCCTTCACATCTGGGTCCGTCCTGTATACTTTGAGATGGGGGCCTGAGACTCATCAACACTAAGTGGCTTCATCCTCCATCAACAAGAGGCCGCTGCTTTGGGCAAAAGGCCTGTTGTTCTCCGCAGGCAGCAATCTGCCCCGGGTGCTTCTTTACTCTTGTCCATGCCATTAATTTCCCCCTGTATGTATTTCCTTTAGTTAATAAAGTATTTAAATTTTCTGACCAGCCTACCTTTGAGCAGTGCATGAGCTACATGCCGTGTTACATTTTACTTTACTAGACACTTTACTTTTCTGATGTATTAGATCAAGACACCAAATCATATGCTAATGAATATGCAGCAGTTTTATGCAGCAGTATTTACATTCCAATACCTTGCAGAAAGTCGTATATCTGTGTGACAGATAAGCATCCAGAGACCTCTTGCCTGAAGCTCAGACACCTGAAACAAGGGCACTGCACCTGGGAAGGGTAACAGGAGTGAGACCATGCCCTGCGGTGGTCCCTGTAAATCTTTTTCTTTTTTTATAGAACAGCAGCAGGCGAAGACAACTGGGGCTAACAGATCATTACATAGGTGGCTGAAGGGAGGGTTAGCAACTATTTTACGCACGTCCTGATTTTGCCATGTTCAACGTGTCGCTGGGTCAACAAGGGTTGGGCTTGCGTATCACTTCTTTAACCACTCACAGTCTTCATTGTGTGATATCACCACATTTGTCTGTTTTTTTTTTTTTTACTCATTATCTAACTCAAGGCTTCTGGCCATCCAGCTGTCCGGCCTGGGGCAGCGTGTGTCTCAGCAGGCTAAGTCACGACTCGGGAAGGAGGGAGGCGAAGCCAGGCATCAGGGAAAGCAGAAGGGACTTTATTCCAACAAAACACAACGCAAAAGGCAAAAGGAAACAGACCGTGGGGGGTCAATACCAGGCTGGGAGCGCAGGGGGGGGGACACGGGGTGCAGGGCACTGGAGGGGTAGCACAGGCAGGCAGCAGGATCACACATGCAGCAATACAATAGCTCCACAGATGAGGAGCAGACGAGAGGCACCTGGGATCATCCACACGAGGGCTGAAACGAGAGGCTCGTCTCGTACCAGGAACCCGGGTGATCCACGGTTGGGGCCAGAACCAGGGGCTCCCACGCAGAGCCCAGGGCTAAGCCGGAAGGGTCCCACTCGAGGTTGACAGCAGGGTCTGGACAGGGACCTGGGGCTGACGGAGGGTCGGACAGAAGGTCACTGGAGGGTCGGGACTGGAGGCCACCGGTGGGTTGGACTGGAACTAGGCTGACGCAGAGACGGTCACAGGCATGTCACAGGCTCCTGGGGCAGCAGGCTGGACACGGCAGGTACCTTGGGGGGCAGAAGGATCTCTAACACCTCGGGACACGGGCTGAGGTGGAGCACCTGGGGACACAGGCTGAGGTCGGGCACCTCAGGACATGGGGATCAACGGAGATCGCACTAGGAACAGGTGACAGATCAGGAACTACCCCAGGGCGGGACGCAACGGCATTCCCACGGCGGGGCGCGGCGGCATCCCCAGGGCGGGACGCAACGGCATCCCCAGGGCGGGGCGTTGCCTCCCAGTCTTTGCTTCCTGCAGCGGGAACTCAGAGGGCCATGGAGAGCTAACGGGCAGAGCGGTGGTTGGTTTAGGCGACAGGCAGAGCTCTGCGGGTACCGCAGGGGGCTCGGTGCCAATTGGCGGAGCCAGGGATTGGGCAGCGGAGAAACCACCTCGATCACAAACAGCCAAGGCGACGTTAGGCTCCTTTACATTGCGACATAACAGTCTTTGCAGGTAAGCATACTCCTGTGTTTTGTATCTATGAAAGGTTCCTTGACAAAAGGCATACACAATAAAACAGGTACTTTACAAATCTGTGCATCTTGCTGCTTAACACTGGTTTTAAATAATGTGGTGACGTCATACGATGATGACTGTGATTGGTCAAAAAAGTGAAACGCAAGTCCCTTATGCATTGACCCAAGGACACATCAAACTTGGCAAAACCAGGATGTCCAGTATTTTACCCAGAATGCACTGTTTTGGTTTGTCTTATTTGTTGGTGAACCACTGAAGGAGATCAAGTTCGCATATATAAGTATCTTGCAAATAAATCACTGCTGACAGAGGGTCCTCGGCCTGGCGGCTTTTTCTGACACCTTGAGCGTCACAGTTGGAAACTTCTGAAGGTTGCCTTTGAGGTTGCTTGAGAGGTAATTTGATGTCCACCAAAGAAAAGCTATTGTACATTCATTTTCTGAAACTGCTTCAGGGTTGTGGAGGGTGGGAACTGAAGCCTATCACAGAGGCTATGGGCCGATGACATTCTGTCCAATGATAGGGCACCAACCCATCGCAGGGCACATGCACACCAATGGGCAGCTTAGTAAGTCCTGCATGTTTTTATACGGTGGGGGGAGTACTCAGAGGAAACCCCCTGATGACACAGGCAGAACATGCAAACTCCACACACACAGAGCCAATGCAGAGACTCAAGCCCTGAGCCCAGAGGTGTGAGGCACCAGTGCTAACCACTGCACCACCATTCCAAAAAAAACTCCTCACTCCCCATTACCATAGTGGACAATGTGAAAAAGATGCTGGTAGCCAGCACTGGCACTCGGCTGTCTGTGGGTCTGTTGTTTTAATTGATGAACCTGAACACCGCATGTCATTTTGAAGCACATTGCTGCTGCTACCTTCTCCAGTCCCTCTCATTACCCGCTTTTCTTACTACCTCATTTTTCTTACTCATTCCTGAGATTTATGAGCCAGTGGAAGCCCAAGATGTATCATTTCTGCTATCCTCGCTGCATAGGAAAAACGAGACTGAAGCCCAAATGCTTGCAGGCCCTGCCACTGTGTTGATTCGCTCAGGGAAACGACAGGTTTTGCACGACTTTCAGGCAAACAAACCTGCGTCGTGTAAGAAGACATCAGGTACCATGAGGGCAACAAGCAAAGACGTATTCAGGTGTAAAGAGCAGGATGTTTTGAGTAAAGTACCCGCTGTACTTACCTGGAATGTCAAATATGATTAAGTGACTCCCTTTTAGAATAGGCCTAATAACTTATACGCTCGCCTATGCATTAATCTTATATGAATCTTATGCATTAAACAAGGCGGCAGCTTATACAGTATTTATCAAATCCTTGAATCTCACGGTCTTACTGTTAAGGGCAAAATATCTGTCATCCCACAGTTAAGTCTAAGAAATAAATGACCACCTGTTCCTTTGTAAGCATCTAAGGAAATGGAACTTTACTGCAAATATGAGCACCTTTGATGATACAGAGAAAATGTTAACTTATTCTAAATACGGGAAGCTAGTTTTGGTTCGCTTACTGGATTTTTTCAGCCATGCATTCCTTTTCAGTGCTTTGCGGTCACATGGTGAACAAACTGTCTGTGAGTCGCGTTAACATTCAAACCAGGCTTACTGGGTTAACTCTTTCCTTTTTCATTGAAGATGTTATAAGTAGTGACAAAAAACCTATTGTTCTACTTGTCAATCAAGATAATTTAGGGCATCAGTGGTGAATGAAATTAGTTGTCATAGTTCAGTCAGCAAGGTAGACAGTATTCATTACAGTGATAGATAGTATGAGTCGCTCTCATCCTTACGCAGCTCACTTACATAAATATACACCAAGGGCAGATGACGTTGACTTTGCACCTTCCAACTTGTGCAAGAATATATGTTTTATCACTATTTATCTGAAATATATGTGGCACTATTTTCATCTGTGTCATTTTGGTTAAAAAGATCAAGGCTGATACGATGTACATTTTTAAAGCAAGATCGTGAATGGAATTTTCTGTAGTTTCTTTATCTTTAATTTATTTTTCTATCTATCCATCATCTATCTATCTATCTATCTATCTATCTATCTATCTATCCATCCATCCATCCATCCATCCATCCGGCTCTTTTGGCATCTTATAATTTCACAGACACCATGTTATAACCATCAGTTATAACTTTTCTCTAATTCTGCTAGCAGTCTTTTGTAGGGTTGCTGTGTTTTCTATTTAGCAGAATTATATATGCAGTATTTGATTGAAACAATAGCTTGGTGCTGTTAATGTCAGGATATTTTATATACAAATGCTGTATTACAAAGCTAGGAAGTGTTCATTTGTTTTTCATGCTCTTTCATCTTGTTGTAACTTCGTGGAGAAGGTATAGGTGCTGATCACTGTGTTATAGAAAGACTGTGTCAGAACCAGACCTGTTTGAAACCCCCGTCGTGATGATATCACCTTCTGGAGTCTAAGAAAGCCTACATATTACTTTGCCTTGCTGGGGGGCAGGTTTTTATCCCAGCAGGCCAGGCGGAGCTACAGAATGCGGCTACTTGTCATGTCTGATCTCTGCTCAGGTTGGAAGATTCCAGATAGATGAAGGAGAATGAAGAGCATTTGCTGCTATGTGTCAATGTCAGAGGTACAGTGTTAATCACTGGGAACCAAACAATGGATTAAAGGAAACTTTTTTGAACTCAGGGAAGGTACTGATTTGTTAATTAGTTTAAATACTAGAACTCGTGGCCATAGGTGGAAATTAGCGGGAAATTAACATTTTAAACTGAATTTGAGAAAACACTTCTTTACACAGTGTGTTGATAGAGTATCGGATAGTCTTCCTGCTAGTGTAGCGCAAGCTAAAACCCTGGGTTCCTTTAAATCAGAGCTAGATGAGATTTTAACAACTCTGAGCTATTAGTTAAGTTCTCCCCAAACGAGCTTGATGGGCCGAATGGCCTCCTCTCTTTTGTAAATTTCTAATGTTCTTATGTTAATGACTACATACCATGACTATGACTATATACAGCTAAGTGGAGATATGACCATTTTGTGGGACATAAATAGCTGGTAAAGGACAAGATGAATGCATAATCCAGGTAGCAGCAGTTTAGTTATAAGCTGAACTGCAAACATGCTCGATCGCCACAATGATCCGATTGTGGAGCAAAGCATCTTTAATGATACAACCCACAATCATAGTCCAGAATCTAGGACACAGAGGTTCTGAAAGGGGAAGGCCAATAGAGTTTAAGTCAAAATACAAAGGCATAGTTGATAAAAGAAACTGTCGAGAAAACAGGTGGGCAAAACAGCGTTCGAAACAAAATTCAAAATTAGAATCCATAAGCAGAAACAGGTCAGAGAACAGGCAGTCAGGCAAAACAGAAATGGCTCAGTAATGGATGAACACACAATACCACACCAAGGTTTTAAGGGGAAGAAGTGGGTCTCTATATGTGTTGATTAATTAAAAAGAGGTCATCTCGATAATCAGGTGAAAAGAGCGTGGGAGCACTAAGCTGGGCGTGATGGAAGTGCCGGCCTCAATGTCAGATCTGGATTTCTGATATCTGTCTTTTCTCTGTTCACTTAGTGCCTAGGCTACAGTTATGTTTAATGTCAAACCCTCAATCTCCAAAATTCCATGCGGGAATCGGGAAAAGTAAAGTTGGAAATGTGTCAACTTCAAAAACCTCGTTCTCACAATCTGACTTGCCTGGTAGTAAACATGACACACATGAATGTTGTCCCCTGCTTGGCCAGTGCATGCCTTCTGACTCCAGCGTTCCCACACTGTGGTCCAGAGTACCAATAAAACCTTGTTAATGTCACATCTTTACCTCTGAAGATCCTGTTTTTTCATATGTTCCTACTGGGTTTTGTTTTCAATTCACTGAGCTGTTCAAGTCAATCAGATTCCTCATCCTTTCTCTTTAAACTCTTCATACCCAACCACAAAACTACTTTGTACTCTGTCAGTTTATTGAGTGTTTATTGTTCATTTGCACCTTTTCATGTTTTGAATTTATATCACATATCCTATATGAGTCTAACTTTCCTGAATAGGCTGTATGAGTATCATTTAGCACAGTGTTTCCCAATCCGGTCCTCGGGGACCCACAGACAGTCCACGTTTTTGCTCCCTCTCAAGCAAAAATGTGGACTGTCTAGCAGGGAGCTCGGAGGGAGCAAAAATGTGGACTGTCTGTGGGTCCCCAGGGACCGGATTGGGAAACACTGATTTAGCGTGTCAGCTACTGTTCTCAGGATTATAAGTGTGAATACAGTTCTCAACAGAAGTAAACTATATATGTCTGGTCAGCACTACAAGTGTATGCAGTATATAAAGCTATGCTTAGACTGTCAGGAAATACATCAGATTACAAATTTAGGTAGCATACATGTGGAATGTTGAATTTTGCTTTTTCAGTCAGGTAATTTTAATATAGTACCAGTGACATAAAAGTAATTTATGTTGCTGATAGATTTTCCTTAATGTGCAAAAATTTCTATTCTGGTTCACATTAATATTTGAACGAAGTAGTTCCATTCTTTTTACAGATGGCAGCGAAATATGATTAGTAAGCATGTCTGAGATAATTGTGTCACACACATATACACAAAACCTTGACCAGTATGTCTCCACCTGTTGTTTTATTATCATTCCATTATTCAATAAATCAATATTTCAAATCAAATTTGGTTTCTGGTCAGGGAAACACACCTAGATGTTCTTGTATCCATGTTTAAGGTCACTGAAAATATCCATACGTTTACTAATTATCCCGCAACTGTCAATTTTTCAATTGACCACTCTTTGTTTGAATCAGTGCACAAAGCAAAGTGTACTGCCAATCTACTTTCAATTGCCCATTAATAATATTGCCGTCAAAAAAATATATATTAGAGAAAAACCCTTGCCCACAGTAACACCTCAGCATGCATTTAGACAATGACATACCCAAGTGTCCACTGTACATGGATCCAAACGGTGTAAAATGCAAATAAAGACAGGAGGATATAATCAGAATGAAGGGAAGCAACGCGGCTTGAGTGGGAACCTTCAGCTGGATGCTTGGAATTCTCTAAGCATATGGTTCATTATCATTTGCCCTCAGAGGCAGTATCTGTTTTCAGAATAAATGCATGTCTGGAATCCCCTTAAAGATATTCTAACTGTCTACCACATATGCTGGCAGTCAGTGTACAAGTGGTCACAATTCCACTCCCTAATCCACAACACCACCTGGACAACATTGATGTTTTAGGTCCCTATCATCACTGTATCTCAGAGAGATGCCTTTAAAGCAGCCCTCTAAGAAAATTAACTGTTTTGGTGGGATGCAGTGGGTGACCATAATGGGTCGTGCAGCACCTACGGGCGTGAGATGGATGAAGTTCTCCAAAAAGCCGACCCGTTTGGCATCAGCGGTGACCTTTCAGGTCTCCCTGCTGCTCTCTGTTATGTCTCCTGTAACCCCTGGCCAAACCCCCCCCCCCCCCCATGCTAAGCTGATGACGAAATGGCAGCTGGTGTTCATAAGGCCAAAATGGGGGAGATCCATAGCAGCACAGTGCCATGGGTGTGTTTGATTAAACCAGAGCTCAAGTCAGGTAGCAGCAGAAGTCATACTGCTCATGTAACCAGGGTGTCCAACCCCATGGGAAATAAAATGAATAAATAATGGCTGCTTGGTTTATAGCTGTCCTCCATATTACTGTGAGGTGCCTCCTGCCATCTCGCGCAATCACCAATTTAATGAATCTGGTTACCAGAAAAAGGCATGAAAACATTTAAGTGGCCATAGATATAACACAAAATGTCTGCAACATTTCTTCACCTCTTTATTCTATATGTGATGCCACATTATTTTATACATGCCATGTCTATTGAAAGAGTATAACACTGAGTATAACACTGAGTACATAACACTGAGTATATAACACTGAATATAACACTGAGTACATAACACTGAGTATATAACACTGAGTATAACACTGAGTATAACACTGAGTACATAACACTGAGTATAACAATGAGTATATAACACTGAGTACATAACACTGAGTATAACACTGAGTATAACACTGAGTATATAACACTGAGTACATAACACTGAGTATAACACTGAGTATAACACTGAGTACATAACACTGAGTGTAACACTTTAACAGACAGACACTGACCCAGCTATATTATCCTGAAGTTCCTTTAGCCAAAACATCGCTTCTGTACACCTGTTTATTAAAATCTTCTTGCATAAATCACTTTTATGACCACTGATGCAGCCATTTATATGTCTTTTCTATGAGGAGAGCTAAGGCATTCTATATCAAATTATTACACAAGGCAGGAAGACCATCTTAACTTTTCAACCAACGGAAACAAAGGGTTTGTTATAATTATAAATAAATTATTCTTCTTCTTCATCTTATTATTATTATTATTATTATTAAGGTGGGTGGCAAACAGTGCAATTTAAGCAATGATGTTCCATTGATACTTAATGGCCAGACGTACAGTCGAGCACGTGAGTCGGGGGCGGCTCCGAGGCGCGCGAGCGGGAGGGCCGGTACGGTGGGACATGCAGACAGGAGACGGAGTGCACAAAAAGGGGAGGAACCTGCAGGAGGCATGAACAATTACAAAACGAAATACCGGCTGGCCAAAGTGGCAATGAAACGTGAATCTCTGCATGCAGCGCAGGACTAAAGTTACTCTGTAGTGAAAGAGCCATCGGGGCGGCCGCCGATTGCAAGAGCGCCTGTATCTTACAAGCGGCGCCACTTTACTTCTGAAGCTTCTGCTCGCTCCTGTCACCTTTAGTCAAAACACTGGGTTCAATAGACGGAAACTCTTGCTTTCAGCACCCGAAGTGAGGACAGCTCCCTTCGCTGCCTTTTATGTGCCATAGACGAGCTTCTTCTTTTATATTTTTAGGGCAGTCAGTTCTGACTCAGCGTTTCACTTCCAGTTCATTAAGACTTTGCACACATGAACACCTTCAGTGAATTTATGTTGAAAACACTCAAATAAGGGACATTTCCGACTGGAGAAGAACCGATCTGACTTTACACTCAGTATGTACCAGGGGCACTTGCAGGTAAGATGTTTGGCGAGTCTGTTGTGTCTTTGCAGAAAATACGTGAATTGTGATTAAACTGGCGATGCCACGTAAATAAGTATAAATAATAAGCTTGAAGGTGCGTTTCAAGGCAAGGGCACCTTCGTAAACGGGATGCAATCGAAAACTGTGAACCCAGATTTCAGAAATTAACAGTGAATTCGGCGCAAGCCATCTTGAATAATACATGTGTGTGTTAACATGTGCATGTTTATTGTCGTTATTCTGCCCCGTTTTAGGATCCGGCGAGCTTTCCTGTCATTTAACCATTTTAATATTTAATTACTATACCAATTTGTATGTATAGTTTAAAAGGCGCACGCCTGCTGTTTTAAGCAAACCTGGGAAGCTTGACGTGTTTAATTTGGGAAAATGAGCTGACCGGCTTGTATGGGAATTGTTCACTGAAGAAGCGGGCTGAGACGGAGCGCCTTTAGCCGGCATTAGTTTGAGGGACGCGAAATAGCTCGGATACTTTAATCATCTGCTCATTTCAATAGATTCTTAATAGATTTTCAATTTATTCACTCACATTTCTGAGTAATATCAGCATGGCATAAGTAGCGCAGTGATTACACATAGCATGCATGGACCTACAAACGGCTAAGAAAAACACAGGCTTAACTACAAAAACACATTTATGGACGATGGAAATATAGTTTACCCCATTTAAAACTGAGTGTAAGCAGGCAAACGACGCAACAGGAGAATTATATATCAATATACATGTCGTATTTTAGGACATAGCGCCGAATTTTGTTTTCTTTCTGAGTTACAGTACATGTCCTAGGCTTTGGATATGATTATATTTAATTCGTGGTTATTTACTGAATTACTTTATGTCCCATTCCGGTTTTAATTTTTATTAGTGATATTACATATAGACAGCTGATTCACACTATAATGCTTTTGAGCTGATTCTTTATGGCACTGCTGAAAACCTTGAGAACTGACAATTCACTGTAGCGGTGTAAAGAAAACGTGCTAACATGCTAGATGGGAAAAAAGCGGATCGTCTGAAACTCCAGCCGTAATGCATACATGACTGATTTATTTAATCTTGAAAAATCAATGCCGGTGCTTTAAGAAATCAGATGCCTTCCACAAAATTTAACACGTACGCTGTCTTTAAACGACGTTATATATGGATCGAATACTTGTACTTCGTTGATTTAAAGTGCATTAGGAACATTTTGCGCCCGAAAGTGGCGGTGTGAAAATTCCTTATTAATAGGTTAATATTCTGTATATCTCTAAACACCTTCTCAGTTAATATAGACCTGTACAATATTTGTTTTTGGAGTTTTATTGGGGTGCGGTTCGGGATCGTATAATGAATTAATGGGCGGGGCAACGTGAAGTGTTTAAAGTGATAGGTAAATTAGTGTGTGTGTGGTAGACTGTGTATACACACTTGTGTTTTTATCACCAGGACTTTACTTCCCTTTACAGTTGTGTTTCATTTAAAATTAATTGCCTACATTTGACAGCTAAGTCAAAGAGACCTGTACATGTCTGATTTACAGCTTACCATTTGTGAAGGTTTTGGTAGCACTCCAGAACAAATTTGTACTCCTAAGAGTCATCGCTTCATAAAAGCTGGACGAGCGGACGGAAAGCTGGAGCCTCTCACATGACCTAATTAATAATTGGTTCAGTTTGACAGGAATTAGACACAGCAGCACTTACACTGGTAATTAGGCAGATTATATTGTGTGTGTGTGTGTGTGGGGGGGGGGGGGGTAGTTATTTTAGGCAGTGTGTGTTTCCTCACACCTTCTGCCCCCGCAGTCTTTAGACAGAGGACCCACCTTGAGGATGGACATGATCTCATAAGGACTGTCCTTTCATGGTTAGCTTTATTCCCATCCACTTATGATTATATATTATGGAGTCTAACTGAACATGAATGAAATCTGTCACTGCGACACTCTATTGCAGCCCCGAAACACTCATCTGATGAGTTAGAAACGTGTGCTTCAGTAGTTATGTTACCATATATCCAGAAAAGCTGGGCCGCTACTATCCCTGAAGAGTGACTTTACTGCTTATTCCGTTGTAATTCCATGTATCAACACAGACTCAGAAACTGGCATGTTTTTATATGGAAACTTAGCCGCTGAATGTCAGCCTGTTTAAATACTTCCAGAAAAAACACTGATGTTTGTAGAGAGTGACCTTAGATCTGAGTTAGTGTAGACCCAGGATTTCAATCTCTCTCTCAGATTATACATCTTCAGGCACTGTGTGCTCTGCCCCCCCCCTCCCCCCTACATCCCAACAATCACACAGGAATGAAAATCCCCCAAGAAACAGAATGATTGCGCGTATGAATTTTTTTTTTATAAATATATCCCATTGCCTTGTGGCGCGTCTCCTTGAACTTGGCGTATACATATTTCACAAATATGGAGGAACTGTTGCTGTTATCCATCCATCTTCCAAGTGCGTATCCATTATAGCTTCCTATAGGGGGCCTGGAGCCCATCCCAGACAACATAGGGCGCGAGGCAGGGAAACACCCTGGATGGAAGGCCAGTGCATTAGAACTCAAACACTATGGGCATTTCAGAGACACCAGCTCACCTGTTTTTGGACTGTGGGAGGAAGCCAGTGATACTTAGGAGAACATGCACACACATGCAGAACGGCAGCGAAAATCAAACCCCCAGCCCTGGAGATACCAGTACTAGACTCGGAGCTAATGAGTATTTATTACATTGTCTCTATTACTAGTTAGATGGTTGCATAGAGATGTGCA
The DNA here is from genome assembly GCA_026770805.1 of Boulengeromyrus knoepffleri. Classification (NCBI taxonomy): domain Eukaryota; kingdom Metazoa; phylum Chordata; class Actinopteri; order Osteoglossiformes; family Mormyridae; genus Boulengeromyrus; species Boulengeromyrus knoepffleri. The sequence goes on from JABJVO010000034.1 coordinate 2,833,907, forward strand.
TAAACTCAGCATCTTACATGTGGAACAATTGGCAGTGTAACAATCTTTGGCTGAAAGATCTGTCTTCTCCTGTTCACCCTAATTATCCAGCTACATACACCTTGTGCTCAATCCTTGGTGTCTTTCTGCTGAGACGGAAAAATGACTTTCACGTTATGGGATCACGTTGACTGCTGGTCTGTGTTCTGACTCTTATCCTGCAAATACGCTTGATCCACGTGGAATGGATGTTTTTTTTCTCCTTTCTTTTATTTTATGGCCAAGTTTACCTCCACTAAAAGGATTATTTTGTTATTGCAGTCAACAAACAGCCTTTATTTCTATTAAACAAAAAAGCTTTTCATAGAATTATCCATATCGTAATTTCAGAATTATCTCATAACGTTATGGATCAAAATAAAATGCAAAATCTGACTTCAGTTAGTAATTTAAATACGGTCTCCCTTAAAAAGTTCCTAAAGTGGCTTTGACTTCACTGGTTAAGTGGCCTGAAAGCAAAAGCGTATAATATACATCTTGTAGGGAGGGTAAGGTTCCCCGATTTCCTCTTTGCCAGCACTGCAAATACAAAAATGAAGTGTTTCGCCAGTGTGACACAGCTGACTCAGGTCTCCGTAACTGGAGCAACAGGAATAACACAGGCCCAGCCGCGATGCTCCTGGGAAGCAGGGCGCAGAGACAGTATGAATGTTCTGCACGGTTTGGGTGGACTCTCACTTTTGTTCTATTATCTGCTGGAAAACTCTCCACCATGGCAGAGTATCCAAAAATGTTTTAAATGGTGACTAGAACCATAAACAGCTATGGTAACTAGTGTAGTAAATACCTTCATATTGTTTTTGAATGTTTTAACCCGAAGCAACACAAAGCATTAATTTGTCCTTTTTTTTTACTGCAACAAGTCCTGAATAATGTTCTAATTTGGAAGATGCTCTAATTATCTCACAGGTTTTCGCTTCACTATTGGTTTCAGGAGATGAATATTAACTCTACTATCAGTTGGCCCAAATGCATGCCATTGGTACACCATAAATGTCTCCAGACTTGTAATTGAATTACATGTACATTACATTCCATTAAAACAAGACCGGACTTGCAGTTGTATGCCAGACAATAATAGGCAATATGTACATTGAATGTGCATTACATTATATTACACTGTAAGTAATGGGTTCACCAATTCTTTCAGCTTTGCCCATTCGAATACCTGATGTATGACTAGATAAGCAAATTAGATCACAATCAACTTAATGTAAAAACCTGAGCTGCAATGTTTATGGCCTTTGTAGAAAGCTTAGCCTTTATCCACGAATAGGGCTTTTCTCTTTATGTATCCTTGAATAGATTCAGCAACTTAAAGAGACCAGCCTTGCGGAAAATGGGATGAATTATCAGTCAGGGAAAAGCCTTTTATTATTCTCATGCAAAGGCAGACCCCCGGTGAAATAAAGAGGTTTGCTTTTCACAGAGGTAACTGGACCACAATTTGCTGGACTGCAAAATTAATTTGGACGAGAGTGAGTCTTGCTCAAAGACCAAGAAAGAGCACTTTGCAATCGTGGAGAACCCCAGCATTCCAGCCAGAGGTCTCGTTTCATCCAGCCAGAGTAATTTGATGGTATTCAGACCACCGCTGAAGTTCTCCTGTGGCTGCATATTGCCATTCATAGTTTTTTTTTTTTGAAAGGTCCTGCTCTAACCAGGTAAAGGGAAAATCCATCCAGTTTTGATAACAATTACTGGACTGAAGCTCACAGATGATGTCCTAGACGTGGGCAGGAAGCCAGCGAACCCGGGAGCACAGCGACTGGCCGACGGCAGCTCAGGGGCTCACGTTCCCCTGAGCCACATGAATCTGGAAGCTGGAAGACTGAACCGAACGCTAACGCCGTGCCGGTACGTGCAGCTCGTGCTTCCAGCTCATAAATACGTAGTAATACTCGAAATTAGGTATGATGGGGCAAACCGTGCCAGCAGAGATGCCATTTTTATAATAAGTATAGGAAGGGACAAAAACAGTTCGTAAGCATATTGATGTCTCCCTGCTTTAAATATATATAAATTAGGTACAGTCAGTCCTGCGCCACAACACAATTAATGAGTTGCTGAAAAACATGGCGTACTGAAATACACATATCCAATGGGCAAAATGGGGTTAAGGGAATGCAACTGCAAAATAAAATGAATTAAATAATGCAAACAGTGATACCAGTGGCCAATAATGTAATTATAAGAAATAAAAATGATTCATTAATGAGTTTCGGGTCTTATGAGTCTCACGAGACTTGCCTAGTAACCGTAGACCTTGCTAACTTGTCGATTGCTCAGAATCAGGCGTAGTGAATCATAACAACCGGCATGCGCACAGTACAAATTCAGCAGATTACGTTATGCGGGGTGGCACTGAAAGCAACATGGTTACAGACAGTTTACAAAAAGTAAATGTAAAATATTATTAGATTTTTAAAATTTAACACTTTGACCTATGCAATTCATGGATACACAAAAAGATAGATCTGAAAACCAGTTCGACTGATTCACTGAAAAGAATCGGTTCAAAAGAATGATTTGATTCCGAATTGGATATCACTCTCATATACTTGGATAGTTGTTTTTGTGTGCAAGTAGTATTTCTCATTCAGATCATATCAGTTAATACTGTAGTTCACATAGTGCTTTTCTTTCTTACTGAAAATGAAATGAAGAAGTGCAATGAATCTTGGGATATGTAATGATATCTTTCTGGGACTGCTCATTCATTTCTATAGGAAAAATGCTAATGCTAACTATGACAACCTTATCCCCTACCCAGCCCTAACCATAACCATAAGTAAACAAACAAAATGCACACACATTTGGTCCCCACAAGGTAAGGTATATTTGGACCATGCACACACACACACACACACACACAAATATTTTTGAGCAAAATCAGACAGCAAACTGGGAGCTAATCTGACTTCTCAACATTGCAGGTATTTCATTTTGCTTCTAAATGGCAGTGCTGTGTAATGAGGTAGTAACCCAAAGCAGTGGCATTCTGCTAAGCACTTCCCGTTTATTTCCACTTTCTGTTTTAATAACTGCCACACAGCTCTCTGCCTCCATTCAGTTCTATACGAAGGAAGGCTTTTAATTGTGCTGGCTATGGTTTCCTTAGTAACTTTAGGTGCATTTACACTTCGATGGGAAAACTGGGTAAGCTAGCAACAGTATAAGAAGCTGCATATTACATTTGTCTGATACTTTTATCCGATATAACAGAAAGAAGGGGGTTACAATTCATGAACACTGTCCTGGGATTCAAAACCCCAAGCCTTTGCATTATGAGCAGAACTCAATATTTGCTGAGCTACACAAACAACAACAGAAAGGAGTATGTGTCTGTTGTTGGTTGTGTAATAACTAGGGGTGCATCGGTAGTGATATAGTATCGGTATCAGGTCTGATAAAGTGCTCCTGTATTCGTGCTTATCGTCGAGACAATGTGCCAATGCATACAACTGATGCCACGTGATGAGGTATCAGCGATATCGTTAACGAGCAAGATAAATGGGACCACAACATGGTTGCAGTTTGGACGAATTTCTATGTTAACAACAAAAACCAAAGCGTAGGGAACTGCAAACTGTACTGTGCTAAAATATCAAGCGGAGGAACGATAACAAGTTCATTCGGCAACAAGAAATCGAATTAAACATCTAATAGCTCAGCCTAACAAAGAGTATAACCAGATTTCCACCAGTGGCACTCTTTCAGCAAACACTAGAGGGAAAATGGTAAACGCTAACTGTCATGCAGTGAAAATAACACGGGCTTTTATCCAGTATATTGTTCTTGGCGATTAAGCATCATGCCCTAACGGTGGTACGCAGAGAGTGTAATACTTTCTGAGGTGCTACTTGGTGTAAAATGTTTGTAAACCATGGCTGTAGATGGTTTTAGATGATGTGCTGATGCATCGTTTTCCACAGTACCCCCCCTCCCCAACCCCCCAGTGGTCGGCACGCTTCAGAGTGGATTATGCTTTCACGTTTTATTATTTGGCTAAAATAATTAAGTGTCTCACTTGGCTCCACATGCTTTTGTGTGTGTGTGTTTTATTGCTTATCCTAAGTGGTATCAGTGAGTACCAGCAAGCAAGCATTAGTACTCGTTCTGATGTAAAAAAAAAGGTATCGATGTATTCGTAGTACTAGCTAATGGATGAATGTAAAACCCGGCTCACTTGGGTCCTTTAGCAAGTGCCCGTTTTTGAAAGCAAATTATTTTATTTTTGTAATGAATGCAGCACATGCTTTAACTTTCTGTAAATGCAAATTTACTCTAATTTCTCGTTAACCGCAAACAGTAACTATGCAACTGTTCAGTGCTAAAATAACCACGAATATGCATCTTTCTGTGCCCAAACTTATCCCCTGTCAAATGAAAATACACAAGTGTTTTCACAGAACCGCACGGCGGCTCCACCAGCAGCATTGCGGTCGCCCGGGGCTGCGGGTTCGAGTCTTGGCTCTTGGCCTGCTGATTTAGCATGTCCTCCCTGTGTTTGTCTGGGTTTTACTGAGGTGCTCTGGATTCTGGCCACCCGCCTCAGAGATATGCTTCAGGTGAACCGGTGACTCCAAAGGAAATTGTAGTGTGAGCAGTGTTGGGCGTGTTTGAATGCCCAGTAATGGACTGGCATCCGGTCCTGGCTGCTGCTCTGCCTTATCCCATACAATCTCTGGGATAGGCACTACACCACAGCCTCTGCAATTAAAGAATATATATGCTGTATAAAGAAACACATCTATGGATTTTCACATCAGCGTTAGGGGAACACCCCTCCCCCATTGGTGAGGAGATAGTATTTTAGCAGATATTATTAGTAAGTGGCAAGTAACTTTATCTAATATAGCAGAATTTTCTTTATTCACTGTTCGAGCTTAATATGGTGAAGATTAAAAGGGTGCTTTTCTCCCCCAGATTCCCCTTCATACCACTTACATGGCCTCCGTTACATCAGTCTTTATTTTTATATCTTATTCAGGGCAGCAATTAATTAAGTAAATATTTTAGTCACAATGTGCAGCCTTGCAGTCTCATCGTTGAACTTATTTCACTTGTGACTGGAAAGTTGCCACGTTTGCTTGAGGTCCTTAACATATAACCATTATCATTTGTTTTAAGAAACAAGCATGATATGACATGTTGGCATTTAATATCTGCATAATGCATCTTTTCCCTGTTTAAACACTCCCCTTTTTAGTCTGATTCATGCTAGGGAAGAGAAACAGGAGACCTGTGCATAATAGGTGGGCTTAATGTTTTGGTGGAGTTCAATCCTGTCAATGAACCATGTTTTTCTTAGAATAACCGACCTTTGACCTGTAGTCTTCATGAACACGGTACCCATAATCATTACATGAGGAGCTACATTCAGCTCTGACAGCCAAGTGTTTTTTTGTACACAATCAGACCTTAGCATGCTGCTTAATCATTCCCCGTGGCTTCATTTGCCTCACTGCCTTTTTACGCAATGGGACGAGCTTAGTAATCAGCGGGATCAAGTCTGCGCACAAAACCAGTCGTACCTCAGAGATAACATGGTGGTGCTGCTTCGTGACTCTTTGAGATTGCGAGATTCCTTTCTCTTAAAAATTATATGCAAGTTAATAATATGGCCCTACTTTACTAATGAGTAAAGAAAATCGGCTTTCCCCTTAATTCCAGGTATTTATTTTGCAGTTCTTCCTGTCCAGACAAAAACGTACAGGACCAACTCAACATGGATACCACGAATATAACAATACAAACTGCAACTTAATGAACTACGTATTTCAGTGCCGAATTGGCATCAAAGGTTTTACTGGTGTTAAAAAAAACACATTAGCATTACAACAGAGATCCATAGAAAAAAGGAATGTATGGAGAAAAGGAATGTATATATAAATGCATATGTTTAATAAAAGTATTACTGTAGTTAGGAAATCGGTAATATTTTGTGCTTGGAAACATTCGCAAGGAATAAAATATATAGAAGCCAACGGCCGAGAGCAAGCTAACAGTCTAAGGATCTATACCATCTATATAATAATAGAAGAGTAACAGTGGACAATATGTGGTCTCCACATCTATGATACCCCATCTGTGGTCCTGCCAGTCATTTATTTATTACCCAGTGCGCAGAATGAGACTGCTGGTTCAGTCACTCTTCTTCGTCCTCTGTTCCATGTCCAAGGTGCAGTGTCAGAACTTCCTGTCTATCACACAATATCTTGCTCTGAAAGTCTTGCAAAATGTATGGCCTCAGTCAACTCCAGTCCAGCGCATTTGCACTCACATGAAGCATGTTAATGAATGGACATGGCAATGAGTTCCGTCTCAATCTGTCTGTTATTTTAGGTCATAAAATAAATAGTTGACTTTATTGAAACAAGTACAGCTTCTCAAGACATGTAAGCGACCCCCACAGATCATCAAGCATGTCGGAACCTTATTTTTCCCAGGTTAACGGATGACTATGGATTAAATTATCGAGTGCTGATGTGAGTGGTTCTGCGCACGTCATAAATAGAGCAGCGTGCACGTTAAACCATCCACAGTGTCATTGTCCCTGATGCCCTGAGTCACGCTGCTCCTCTGAACATGGGTCCCAAGGACAGGATCTTATGCAGCCTTAAAATCTTAAACGTCTCTCACTGCCTTCTGGCTCGTAAGCAGGTATTAAATGGAGAAGAGAAGGGACTGCAGTCAGCTGAGAATATGGTCTTTAATAATCGCATATATGTGGCTGGGCGTATCACTGCTAAGATATTATGGTGCATAGCTACACTTAAATTAACTACCATATTATAATGTAATATAAATGAATATGCCGTTCCACCGATGGATTCTTCCTGGTAGGTCATTACTATCTTTTTCCCTTTCAGGTCATTACTATCTTTACTAGCCATTGTGTAATGTTAATGTTTTACTATAATTACACTGTGTTTTTTATTATTCTGGTTGTCAGTCCTGGGCGCCAATACTGTCTGCTGTGTATTTGTTTCTAGCCTGTAATGATGCCATACTTTATACAGTTTGAAGAAAGAGAAGGGGGTGATATCAGGTTTGCAGGTTGTCGATTGTTCTCCTGTGTGCTTAATAGCTAATTTGTTTGATATTCCTCCTCGCTCCAATAGACTGATCCTGGGAATGGAAAATCATGTGGTTGTGACTCAGTGTATAAGGCATGCAGATACAGTCAGGATTTTTGGTGAATATTCAACAATGGATGGAATGGACAATCTAAGCAATTTCAAAGGTGTGATGACTGCTGGTGGCAAACATGACAGACCCAGCATCTCTGAAACAGCCGCCGTCCTGGGATCCACACACTACTGTGTCGAGTTTACAGAGGAACGGTGCGAAAAACAAAAACTGCCGAAAACAGCGGAGGAGAAAAGGGAGACTCATTAAGGCCAACAGGAGGCTGCAGGCGCAAAGAGGCCGTGGAGCAAAGACCATCAGGACGTTCTCCCACGTCTCGTTGAATCCATACCTTGAAAAATTTCAGCTGTTCTATAGACACAAACGTTCCTTCCCGGTACTAGGCAGGTGTAGCTAATACATTTGCCCAGAGGATTATATAAAGCTTACCTTTAGAACACAGTGTACATTTATTCACTTCATTAAAACTTTATACATTTATATAATGTCTTACAACAAAATATGTGGAACTCAGGGTGAATGTCGTGCAACTGGTTTTAAGTTAGATCTTTACCCTCATTTTCAAATGCCAGGAGAAATGAATATAGCATATAGCTGGATTTAATGTGACAGGAAGTCAATCGCTTTCACTTCTAGGGCTGGAGTATCCGCTGTATATGCATTAGCTGCCGGAGAGATGGGAAGGGCGTCGTTTAAGGAGGAGCGAGATGAGACCTGGGAACGGGAGCGCGGAAGAGAAACTGTCGGACAGGGTCCCGGTTTCAGTCTCCATCCTTCCAGCGGGATGCTTTCGGGGGGAGAGGGAAAGCAATGAGTGGCTGTGTTTGTTTAAGGAGCTGCAAAGCTGAGCGAAACAGACCGACTGTTTGATAGGATATTTCATTTCCAATATAAGGAGAGAAATTTTAGCAACATTCTGCAGGATGAACTACGGAACGCTGCTGATGGTATGACAATTAAACATTTTATATGGCTCTTTGATCACTTGTTGGTTTATTGCTGGCCTCATATGTATACGTTTTGCTCTGAGCTGCAGTATAAATCTTGTTCGAAGTACTAGGTCAGACCTACTTATTTCTTCTGGGGGGACACAGATTCATTCATCTTCAACAGCCCCATTCTTGAAAGCGAGAGGTATTATCTGTACCCGAGCCAAGTCATCAGTGGCGTGTGCAACCTATGCATAAATCCAGGTGAGATAAGAAGGGGATGGTGCACCTACCTGTACCCATCAGGAAGTGTCTCGGGCAGCGAGATGGTGGTGGAGATGCCCACATAGCTGCACAGCGGGTCGGTGATGGCAAACTCATGTCTCCCAGAAAACATTTTGGTAGTAGCTTATAGATGCTGAAAGTAAGTACTAAACAGAGATAATGTTGCAGTTATTTGGTAAATGCAATATTAGCAGCCTCTGCAAAAGAAAACAGGAAATTAGATACGCATACGAATACCAACTAAGGTTTTCATTGAGGAGCTGGGTAATATTGCACAAGTTGTGGCATTAAGTGTCTTCAGTGGCACCACTGGTAGCAGGTAGACCATTTAAGGCACATGTGTCACGCAGGCTGAACAAGCATTCGGCTCCATGTCTACAGATACGGTTTGTTAAGGGCTATGAACATGACATCTAATGTGTCTTGGTAAAAGTATCCAACTGCATAAAAGCAGCTACTATTTAAGTTTAAATGGCTTATTTAATTAACACAAATATGCAGATTTGGATAGACAAAAGTCAAGGAGACTGTTTGATATTAAGGATGCATTAGCGCAAGATCTTCTGGGGAGTTAACAGCGGAATGCTTTGGAGGATCGGCTGTCCTCTGAGCACTACCATGGGGGTTTAGGGCACGGCCCCTGGAAAAGCAGGTCAGGATAGTCAGGGACCTTAAACCCCAGAAAGCACAGCTGCTAGCATCTGCTGGAGATGGTCAGCTGCTGCCCGGATGATTGAGGTCTGGGGGGGATCTGGACCCCTTGGGGGCTGTCCCTTTTTCTCTGTGGTGAATGAAACCCCCCACCCAGACATTGTGCCATGGGGAGCGAGGTGTCTAAGGACATGACGCCACCAGCCAGCCCCGCGAAAGGGCCGGGGGCAAGACCCCTGAGAGGCTCAGCGCGGTCAGGCTGCTCGTCTGGGCACTGATTACGCAGTTACAGCATGTTCTTCTCTAGCCTCTTGACTTACACGCCAGGCCAGGCTGTCATGCCCTGCAGCATCCAGCAGAAAGCCTGAGCTCATCACACAGACGTGGCTGATGTTGAGGGCAGCAGAAACCCCTGATTGCAGCCACTGGCTTCCCCTTCTTTCCTCCCTCCTCCTGTGGTTTTCGTGACTCTGCACAGTTTTCCATGTCTTCTATACATCCGTGGTGGTATCGGACGTGAAAGGCACTGCAGACAGAGAGTCATCCTTATTGTTTTCAAAGTGATTATTAGGTGTCAGGTCGTGTTCAGGAACTTAGCGGCATACAGTGAACCCTGTCAGTTGTCTTGAGCAGTCGTGCGACAGCAAATGGTTTGTAAGCAGCTTTTAAATGCTTGCGGTGTGTTTTGGGGGGGCATCTGCCACCCTGTACTCTGTACACAAGGACAAATGGAATATTCTCTAACGTTACCCACAAGTCCTCAGGTCCCAGGAAGGCGGTTTGCTCTGGGTAGATCCATGGCCACCACAGACTTTGATACTTAGCTTGATCCTCCACACGGGAAAATGAGAAACACTGATAACCCTCAGATTACAGAAAAAGCACCCAGTTATATTATGGACGGGTACCTTTACCGATGCGGCAACACAGCCTAGTATTTAAGCTTCACCGACATATTTTTTGTTAATTAATTTGCTTATATTCCAGTCTGATAACATATCAGAGACAACCTATTCTGTTCTGGCTGAAATGTTTTATTAAGACTTGTGCCACAGTGTGATTGAAGACCCCACATTAAAATAACAAAGAGGGCTATAGGAATCGATTTATTCTTTTCCCTGGCAAAAGTTCAGTCCGGCCGAAATGCGGCCTGCTTCTGTGGTCATTAGAGTTCTTCTGCTGGCTGGGGACAAGTACAAAAATAGCCATGACTGGGTAAGTGGAAAGCACTTGCTGACCAGACACAAAAGTTTGTTGTAAGCTGGATTTTTCTGTGCTTATTTAATCGCTGTGAGGTGTTGCACCCATAGGGCGATGCAACTGAATAAAATCAAATTCAGGTAAATTAAGTGAATGAGATGTGGGGTGTAAACAGTTGGAAGTGAGAAGGAGGATTCTTGTTTGATTTGTGTTTTTTTTTCTATTGTATTTTTATTTCGATGTACCGTGCGGGAATGTAAATGTAACTTGGCACGAACCTACATTTCTGTATGCATCCGCACAGAAGGCTGTGTATTTGTGGGAGAGCGTGTTGCCAAATCAGGGAATTAAGCTTGGGGTAAGGTCATTGCATGATGGATGGGGCTAACATGGAGTAAAGGCTAACCGTCCATCCATATCTGCTAAGCTTAATACTGAACAGTGGTGAGAGGAACGCAGCGAGCAGCTGAGCTGGCCATCCTGCTATGAGTCTTTGGCACCTAAATTAGAGACAATTCCAGCCGGTCCCATGAAGCTTTGCAGCACGGTGGTTTACGGGGGAATTACAACAGCCTGTATCCTCACTGAGACCATGCATCCTGCAAATAAACACGGCGACTATACAGCGGGGAATTAATCCCGTCTCCTGTGACCCTCTGCAAGATAAGCAGCCAGAAGATGGCTGGATGGATGATGGACGGATTGGTGCTTTTGCTGTTTGTTATGTATGAGTCATGCTTTTCTATGTTTACGAAAACTGGTAAACTGAGAAGCTGAAAGGCAGCGTTCCTGGACTTCAGGTGAAGATTATATACCATTGTGAGCGGTAAGGTCTAATACATCAAAAGAATACAGTTTTTTTTTTGTCAAATATCACCACGCCGTAGCCTTTCCATTGAACACCATTATAAATCTACTTCCAAAAAATATGTGACAGTTTTAATAGTGCAGACAGTGCATTTTGAGAGCGCTGTATGCAAACAGTGAAGTACACAGTCTGTACTGCATCAATAAACCCTAAAGGTGATGGATACCTGTCAGAGATATAAATCTCGTTACTCCACACCTGTCCCGAAACACTATATCCCTGCAACCTATCGTATCAATTAAGCATTCGCCTTACCAGTGATTATTTTTCTTGCCAGAGAAGCAAGCACAGAAAAGGTCAGTCCTGCCTGTAGCCTAGGAGAAGGATTCTCTTGTCAGAAGAGATAGAAATTATCTAGAGAAAAATGCAGACCCACTTTCTTACTTATTAAACTTTCCCCAAATCCCTGAAGTGATATCATTTGGAATCCCTGTGATTGGAATTTCAGACTATCTGTATTCCCTTTAATTAGCAATTAAAGGCCAAAATGACAGGGTAATAAAAACTTTATCAGTTGAGCAGCTGCTCTGTTACAGTACTACAATACCCCGTCTTAATTCACGTTCATCCTGTATGGCTGCAGAATTTCTTGCTGTTGCTGTGGCAATTTCAATAATGTTGTCATGGTATCCTTTTAAAATTTGCTTTTGTTCAGAAGCCCATTACCTAACACCCTATTCAGTGTTACGTTGGTGTAAACAATAAAGCAAAAATCAAGACAGACAATTTGTGATGTTTTTAAATGTCTGGATTTTTTTCTTTGCATCCAATGTCTCTTGGTGGTATCGGCTTGAGCAGAAATGTGAGCTGTTTGAGAGCGATCAGGACCGTCAAAGTCCCATGACCCCTTATGCAATCGAGCTACAATTTAATCGGAAGTGAAGATGATCTTATTTATTTGGAATGAAAAATGAGAATGGATTTGTCAGTAGGGCGGTGCGCGTGCGGTGAGTTCCTCAGCAAAGCTCAAAGTGATTATCGGAGGATCTCATTTACACTCCTCATCTACTTTGTTAGGGCCGAATTGCTCTAGTTTTGCCTACGTCACCCCATAAGGCCAGTTAAACACGGCCCAGTGTTAGTGCATCAAGGAAAATGCCCCTGTGATACTTTCCGAGTCCTTCAGGCGGGGTCCCTGTGTACAGCAGAATAGGCGAAGAGATCCAACTTCATTATCGCATTTGAGAAGGTGGAAGCCATTTAGTACCTCGTGTCCTGGGAGGTGGATGTTTGGGCCGAGTCCAAGTACCATACTGGGTGTACGGAAGCCGGTGAGGAGGGAATGCCGCAGACTAAATCTCTGCTCTAATAACAGATATGGCATCCAGTTACAGATACCCTTTAGCTGGAGGTTATTGGCAGAATATGTCAGTCAAAGTCATGGTGCGCGAGTAGATGAGGGATGGGCATCCCATAAACGCGGCAGTCAGTCTCCATTACGGGAGAAGTCCTGTATTACATTACTGGGCTATTTTCAGCTGTTTAGGAAGCCTGGGGGTATCGATCTGTTGTTAAATCCACTATAATGGGGGTGCGGCATCACTGGATGGCTTCATTCCCATCCCTGAGCATTCAAGAGTGAGAGGGAAGCGTATTACAAGGAATGATGGAAAACATTAGATGTATCTAGTAGGCGTGATTACAGGGAGAGCAAAAGATGGTGTAATCCGGATATTAAGCATAATTATGGCAGTTTTTGTAGCAGCATTATCTGTGTAGCTAGTATCAGCTTTTCTTTAAACTGGTAAACCATAAGCTCACTGTTTGCTTATGTGATTCTGGGAGGCCAGTCTCAGGGTGACTGCTTATAAATGCAGGAAGTGCTGAGTCACTGCTTTGCAGGGAAAGTGTGACTGTGCGTCTCTCATTTGGGAATAAATTATATGGTTATAAATAACGTCTGCATGCTGCTTTCCCGGATCGTTTTGCAATATCACGCATTGTTCTTTTTTTAGAAAAATCTATACATTGAATTTAGGGCTGTGATTTTCTGCTTGTTGACATCGTGTTTCGCTCCTGTTAAGGTTTCCCTAAGTCCCCGATAAGCTTTTAGGAGGCAGCTGTGTAAACATGAACCTGTGGAAACAGATTTTGCAACACAGTTGGATGGGAATTTAAGGGGATGTCGCTCTGTCCAAGGTGCTGAAAAGCTGCCATCAAAGCATGACACTGCACTGACATTCCTCCCGGTCTCTTAATCGTCTCACTGCAGATTCATAGATATCGTTTCTTCTGCAGAAGAATATTTCGTGCTTCTACCTGAGCTGTTTCCAGGACTTGTTCTGCTGATCAGTGTAAGAAAAAATATTCTACATGTAATACTGTATATTGTTTGTAACACATATTGTTCATCAGAGCAGCTATACCTGTACAACATGTATATTAAAGATATTTTGCTGGAGATTTATTAGCGACGTTTGAAGTTTTTGTTTTATTATTGCATGTATATTTTAATTACAGTAGTTGTAACTGAAGGCACTGTTTGGGAGCAGCTTCTGCAGAGCATCAGTATGTCTCTCTGCCTGAAAAGGAAACTCTTCCTGCTTTTTGCTTGCAGTGTCGTTGTTTTTCTTGTTTTATTTTGATGTACTAGAGAGGAATATAAAGAGGGGATGGGGCACAGAATCAGCCAGCTCTGCTCCCTCCTGCTAATTCTGAACTTTTTCAGCACTTTGTGGTTTCACACGAATCTGTCTAACGATTCGAAGAAGCCAAGACGGCCATTCTTAAACCGTATTCTCCAGTTTTATGGCGAACATCACTGAGAATATCCATTTTTACCATTATAGTGGCTTCTGTGAAATAGACAGGGGACTCGTTTTGACGGGGACTTCCTGAGCACTGGCTGAATTCTGACAAGAGCAGACGGTGACCTTTATCAGCTTCTGAAATTCCAAAACGCTTCCCGAGTGGTGTACGGGATGCCTTCAGTGAAGGCACCTTGATGGTTCCCTGAACCACCCCCAGTTGCTGATGGTAAAAACCCAGCAGTTATTAGTCATGCTCCATATGAATAATAATAATAGATTACAAAAAAAACAAATAGGAAAAATTAACCACTATCAGGTGACAGTGCTTCCACAAATGCATTATTCGCAGTTTAAAAATAAAATCGGACTATATGTGTTCTCTTTATACTGAGCCAAACTTGGCAAGGATGAGCATTTAGCAAAGAGCTATGACTGTGGACCATTAGTGCCTGGCATCCTGCTTCCGAGCTGATGGCTTTCAAAAGCGTTTGCTTAATCACTTGGATCTGGCTGCAGTGTCATAGTCCAAAGTCTATTTGGGCAGATTTTACATCTGCTGCTACAGACCGTTATTGCGTACGTCAGCAGGAGTTCATCTGCGATTATTGAGAGGGTGGTAATGGGACCTAAATGGACTGGGAGGGAAATGCATTTGGTTTGACAATTACAGGTAGGGTAATTTAATGTGTAAGTGTTTTAATTTTGAGGAAATGGAATGTTAACCTTTAAGCAGTGTTCAGTGTTTTAAAACAGGAGTGAGTCACAGAGTTTCATCTGCGAAGCAGAGCTGTAATCCGTGCTATCTGTCCCTTCTGTTTTGTATTACAGTTACCTGGTCAACAACCCTAGCATTTAACAGAAGGGGCTGCAACCATTAGGTATTTGCAATGTGTGGAGTTGCAATTCAAAGTGTATTTATCTTATCGTGTGTAGTTGCCAGTATTTCATACGCTGTAGCAGATTACTCATCTGTGAAAGGCTGTGAATATTTTTGCTTTGCTAATACAGTATATTTACAGTACCAGTCAAACGTTCAAACACACTGACTGAAAATCACCAGCTGAAAATCATACCGACCCTAAGCTCACCTTGAGGTTGTGTAAGTAATGTATTATCTTGTGAACAAGGAAAGAGATGCAGTGCCGTGACAAATGACCAGGCCCCCACAATCCCCCCCCCCCCCAACCTAAACTCTATGGAACTGGTTCGGAATGAGTTGGATCAAAGAGTAAGAGCAAGGTAGTCAACGTGTGCTCAGAACTTGTGGAAATTCCTTCAGTACTACTGGAGAACCATTCCAAATGGCTATATCTCGGAGCTGGTTGAAAGAATGCCAAGAGTCTGCAGTGTTGTCATCGAAGCAAAAGGAGGCTGTTTTGAAGAGTCTGAAATTTGAGAAATTTTTTAAATGTTGTACTCTGCTCTTGGTCATTGTAATATTTCATATGTATTACTTCACTGCCTTGGGGCCTTTTACTATAAGGTGAATATCAGCTAACATTGTATTAAAAGCAGGTGTTTCCAGACTTTTGGCTGCTACTGCATATGACAGAGGGTGTGATTTTGGACACACATCTAAAAAGCAGGCAGCGGGATTTATAATTATTCACTGGAGTTTTGTAAACAAAACCAAGTATGCATATGGTTTCAAAACTAATGGAGAAGAGACTCACATCATTGCATCAGACAGGAGAAGGCGAGGAGAGCCATGAATGTGAATAGATGGGCAGCCCAAGCACTGTCTGCTTCTGCAGGGCCGCTAATGGTGACGCTTGGGGCTACTGCCTCTGCTCCACGGCACGTCGCTGGGTTGCACACGGCTTAATTGCACAATGTCAAGTCAGGTAACCCAAGTCGGCCTTAAGCTCAGGCAGCGACAAGGCTCCAGGTGACACTGGGATGCCCCCCCCCCCCCGGGGGCCGCACGTAGGAGGACCAAACTGCACAGGGTTTCCCATGTGAAATCCCACGGGCAGACTCTATGGTGACTCCAAATCCAAACACTAATGCTCACGCCCCGCCAAAGACATTGTTCAGTCTAGCTAAATGTTCAATTTCATGAGATATTTTTTGCCATTAATCAATTTCCATTTCATTAATTAAAACGTGACACAGATAACTGCAAGTGACATCTAGATGGCTAGTTTTGAAAATGGAAACATATTTAATAAAAATATGTTGTGGTATAGTTGTTTCTTTGTGGGTTTAAAATGAATGTCTGTTTCATTTTTCTTGAATTTATGAGCTTATCAGTAAGTTTTGTCTTAGTTTAGTTTAACTAGAATGCTTATTTTTGTTCTGGTGCGACGTTGAATTATAGGTGATGGATGATTTTATTTTTCTTCTCTTTTCTCACTTTTCACCAGTGTACAGATGTTGTATTTGTACTTCTGACAGTAGTCTTACATATTTTTTACCAAGTCATTTTCATCGCATGCGGAGTCTTAATACACATCTGTTGGGTTGATTTCACTATCAAAGTGACTGGCATTGGAGGCTGGCATGGATCCCTGCGGAAGGCAAGGGCCGGCGTCACAAGACACTGCGCGGCATGTTTACCGCTGGTGTGAGAGAGACGCGCAGCTAAGCTGCATGTGCATCGAGTGCGGAGCGCAAGTGAGCAACCCAATCACTGTGTGGAAGTAGGACAGCGAGCGTTAGGTCACTAATGAAAATGAATTGCCATTTGCGGGGGGGAGGTAATCAGGTTACGCCCGGCGCTGCCGAGGAACGTGGCCCAGCGCTACGTTAATATGAGAAGCTGCAGCGTGAGCAAAAACAGGAGCTACTGGAAATAAGCCCCACTGTGAAGGAGCGGAAAGCACTGTTTTAGGGCGTGTGATCGGCGGGAAAAACGGCCTTGATGTGACGATTGGAAAAGGGGGGGGGGGGGGGGGGGGGAGGGATCAAAGCGGGGAGCCTCAGGATTGAGGGGGGGAATCAGCATTTGGGGGAATTTACCCCTTTCCTCCCCCCGGCTCTCCCCACAAACCCCCC
>JABJVO010000034.1:2850880-2869077 GCA_026770805.1 Boulengeromyrus knoepffleri
CGGGCGCTTCTGGAAATGGGCCGCGCGGTGAGGAGGTGGGAGGAATGTGTTTAGGCCGGGTGCTCGGCGGAAACCCCGCCCTTCCCGCAGCGATGGAAGGGGGGGGGCGGGGGGCGGAGAGTGATCAAAGCTGGGAGACTCATGATGCAAGGGGGGAATCAGCATATGGAGCATATTACTCCATTCCTCCCCCCTGCTCTCACCACCAAACTCCCATGTCCTTACTCTTGATCCCCTGTGGACGATAATCCTAGCGACCGTTTCCGAGCTGAAAAGGCACATAGGAGTGATGTACAGAGATGCGGGACCTGCTCACAGGGATCCACAGATGCTGCAACAACAAAGGCACAGAGAAAGCAATTAAAAATCCAGCTCTTTTGGGCCGTTCAACAAGCCACAGAGTTTTGTTTTTTTTTTTATTAAGGTAGCTAAAGCCAAATGCAAAGATGAAAAGTTTATTTACATCACAGTACAGTGTTTGTACGCATTTGTTAAATGAAATCTGTTAATCTACTTGGTGAATGTAATTTGCAAAGATGAGAGGATCTTTCAGTCGACACAGAAGAAAGATTATCCATTAGACTTGGTCCACACAGAAAAGATTACGTTGTTTTAAAACTCTCGTGCTTAATCTTGGCTGAGCTCAGACATGATTGTGAGTTACAATGTGAATATAAACGGAATTAGATCCAAGTAAATCACTAAAATTACTTCATGTAAAGCCATTATTCCCTTGGTGGCGATGAATCGGCGAAGGTTTGGTGTGATTTATGGCCCCCCCTGTGGCAGGTCGTATAGCATCACAGCAAGGTCAGTCCTGTCCCTTCATTGTATGTCAACAATTTCATGTGACGTACGGGGTCAGTTCATTGGTGGGCGTCGTGTCAATCACAAATCAACAGCCGTGATAGACTGAAGCACAGGCGAGTAGCTACTTCCTGTCTATGGGCTCAAAGGCTAACAATCACTTACTGTATTATAGGTGCCTGGTTCCTGGAGACTCCCAAACCGAGGAGAGATGGTGGGCAAACCATCAGAAAATTGCTCGCAGGATAATGGCATTGTGTGTGTTATAGACACTCCATGTTTACCTTCCGTAATAAGGAGAGTGAGCGAGCTTTGCCTAAAATATTCCCTCCATTAGCCTATTTACTTTGTTTATATCTCACCCCTTGTCCTCCAAAGAGCAATGGCCTTCCTGAATAGCACTTCCTATTTAAAATCACAGACCTTTGCATTTTTCATTGTATAAGCCTGTCTAATGGACTTTATGCTTCCTTGTGGTTAACAATCACCTTCGGAACCCTTCTTAAATTAGGTTCTCAACCATCCTGCTGCTCTTCAGAATTTGCTGTTCAGATACGGATATCGGAGTCAGTGTCGGACAACAGTAGACATTTATCTACTGATCCTGTGGTTAAGTAGCTAGATTCCAGAAGTTTCTGAGAAGAAAGGAGAGAGTGAGTCTATGTGCCTATGATCGGAAAATCACTGGTTCAAGTCCTAGCCTCAACAGAAAAGTCACCCCAGGGGTGCTGCACATTGGCTGACCCTGGGCTGCGACCCCCACACTATGGAGAGCAAGTACTTGTGCAAATGGCAGATAAAGCATTTTCAAGTAATTCAGCATTTGTGCAACGCATTAATATTACAACAACTTTGGCCTGAAATTCCAGCACTTGACTCTTTGGAACACTTCCTTCATATTACTCTGAAAATTTGCATATTCATTAGTGCCGATCATCACACCTCTTCTATAGGTGACACATTCTGCCGTTTGTCATTCATGGTAAAATGACTCGGCATTGTAGCTGCGTTTGTAATTGTGATTTAGTTACTTTAGTCCCTTTTCATGTGGTGTTTCCGTTATTTTGTCCAACTCCCATATTTAATGTCCTCCTATATAGCTAAATTGGTGGAAGTGTTAAATCTAAGCTATTTAATTTGCTTCCAATAAAAGCTCCTTCCAATGCAATAACGTTATAGAGCACACCAGCATCCCCTGACATACAAATGCGACCATTTGCTGCTGGTCCCTGGCCATAAAAGTCCAGCACTGCACGGCAGGGGTGACGCAGCTCCCATATTACCAGATTCTTCAGAAAAAAAGCGTCACAGACAATTGTCATTTTCATTGCCACAAAGAACCTCATCGCACTCTTCCTTTGTCTCACAATCACCAATCAAAATGCCTTTTGCTAATCAGTCTGATGTCAGTCTTGAGCTCCCTCTCTGGGAAGAGATGGGCCAGACAAGATGAGGGAAGGCATTCTGTATTTTTTTCATTTAGATTTTTTTTGACAGATCCCTGACAGCTTACATTTGGAATTTAGGATAATTAAGTGACTGTCCTCTGCTACAGCTAGAGCCAGGACTGTACAGGGTTAGCTTTGTAATGGATGGAAGACCTTTGTTATTTGTCTTATGAGACACACATAACAAATAGCTGTTATAAGGTGTGTGGCAGGCAGGGGCCACGACGAGCGGCACTGGCCGTCTCATTAACAATGAGATCATGGAACGAAGATCTGCTGAGCAAGATGAAGTGCAATAATGATGTACTCCCACCGCGGTAATATTAGGTCAGGATATGGGACCATGTTCAACATGCATGGAGTCCAACTCTTCTTCCAGCAAGATACTTATAGGTTTTAGCAGGGAGATTTCGTATTTAATATTTCCAAGGTTGCTTCTCATGCTGTTTGCTGTGGGAAGTGACTTCTCTTCAAAGCAGAGAAGTGCATGATTTCAGTAACGAGAGGAACAGGGAGCCTGGTGCCTGCGGTACATCTCCAGAGCTGATGTCCAGGTTGTTTCCCTGAGCATTTCAGTTGTGACGAGGCCAGAACGGCTGAACTGTCCTTTCTTAAGCTCACCTTAAACTCCCATTTCCAAAAAACCCCAGACCTGTTGCCCCCACCCTGTGTTACATGGACTACAGTACTGTATAAACTTCTATAACTGACTAAAAGCTGAGGAATGAAACTGTGAATGTTTTGCATATGATGCTTTTTAAAAAATAATGTCATCTGTGCATCATGGCCACATCAGAATGCACTCGGGCCTTGAAATCTTGTGCGTATCACGTCTTGCTTGTTTAATAACATTGAATCTTGTCATTTGTGTCACGGCAATTTGTCAGCCATTCCTTTGATTACCAGCTACAATCAGTCTGATTAACAGCAGCATATTAAAGACGGAGAACATGACATTGCATTGACTAAGGACAATAAAATCAAGCCTTACATGGTACTGTCAAAAGGCTATTAATGTTTTATATACTGCAGCTGAAATTCAGACACTACAAGCTGAAATACAAGAACCTTGTGCTTTGGTTCAGGAAATTATAGGTGTGGCTTGATGGGCTGAGTGGATGATCCACACACCCCCAAGTGTAAGGAATGACACTTACACTTTTCCTGGTGCCTTTGCTTTAAGTGCGTCCAGCAGATCTTTACTCTGGTTCTAGGATGGCTTGAGTTGAAGTAACTGGCAAAAAATAACTAAATAACTAGTACGTGTTACTATAAATAACTAGTGTTACTACTATAGTAGGATGAGCAATAATGCACTTTTGCTGGAGTTCAACAAACTCCACAAATAACATTGCGAGTGAACCTCATATGTGGTGCTGAAGGGATTCTTATTAAACTGTTGTTGCCTGGGCTTGTTTGATCTCAAAGATGGTCTGTATTGCCCATTTCCGGTTCCACAATATTTACTCCATCCTCTTAGAAGTCACTAAAACTTAGGTGCAACTGATAACGAGGCTGATTACTGACCAGAGGCGTTATTTTCTGTGTTATGGCAGCATTTTTTCCCTTTTTAATTTTGCAGGCCTTAGACCATTCTTAAAAAGATCAGGTTATGAAAAGATCAGGAGCTCGGGATCTTAATGCATGATGTGATATTTCGTTGTGACGTGTAGTTAGCACCAGATGCCCGTGTAATTAACTTAAAATAAATGAGATTTATGGATTCCACAGAAGTGACAGGACGCGCTGCTCATATTCGTACTGAAAAATGTTGCCCGAAGCACATCGAATTGTGATGCGAAAGTTAAGAGAGCTGTTTAAGGGCATCAGTCCGTCAATGCAGCAGAGTTATCAAGATGAGTGCTGTTTTATTATGGCCCATTGTTATGCAGATTTAAAATTCCTCATGGGACTTCAAGGCAGTCTGTATGTCCTGACGATTCTAAAGCAATCGTCGCAGAATGGCTCAGCGACTCGAACCCTTTGTTTGGGGGGTGGGGGTGTCAGTTTGAATAGCAGCAGCAGTAGGGCCCCCCCCCCCCACTTTGAGATGTGAGACAGCCACATTCTTTCTAGATTTTTCTCCGTCTTCCTGTTGTCGTTGCCTAGCAAAATATCACCAGCTATAATCCGTCTTGTAATTTAGAAGTTGTATTACTTAAAGTCTCTTTTTTAAAAATCTTTGCTACATATGATTCGCTAATGTCGTTCCAGGGAATCTTTATACTGAGCAGGGAAAATCGTTGACGTGCATCTCCAGCAGCACCATTTATAAACCTCCAAGCCCAACCTTTGTCTGTTGACTTAGACAAATGGGCCTGTGCAAAGTGTTACTGTAATTATTCTTTGGTTACATTTTGGACAATGCAGAGATCATGTGGGTAAGATTCATGTTGACGTAATATTTCCTGAGAGGTTTTATATACTTTTATTAACCCTCCCTCATGCCCCCCCCCCCAACTACTCACAGCACCATAGGACAATGAACCAAGACAGTGCTAAAGAAAAATTGTTATTAAGATGTGTTTTTCTAACATCTCTCTGTTCTTTATTTGATAACAATTGATTTAATCATTTGTTTAATTTCCCCCAATCAATACGAAGGGGAAGCCACTCAGAGGTATCGACTAGGCAGAGCACGAGATTATCGCACAATTGAAGTATTCTTTGATTTTGTGCCAATCTGTAAGATTAGGCAACCAGAATAACGGTGTCGGTGTACCTTTGATGCGAACTGGTACTTGTTTTGCTCAATTTTGAGTAGCAAGTGAACTAATATAATTTAATTCTTATAAAATAAAAACAGATGCTGTTCTGTGTTGTATATTCAATGAATCCTATCAAACATTATACTTTTACCAAACTAAAGTAGTGTTTTGTGAAACGCTTCAGTATAAATATTTCTGAAGTGAGAACATGCAGTAAATTGCTGGCATAATCACAAGTGCCCAGGCCGTCCTTTGCGGAGTTCAGAGTACAGATGTTCTTCTTATATTCGCTGCTCTTTCTCCATTCCGTAATATCATTCATGTACCATATATAAGCGATTTTACCAAAAATTGTGCAGCATTATCAACTAAAAACTGCATTTTTGGCTCTGTCTCCAGCTACCACATAAATTAACAAATAAAAATAAAGACATCTGCTATTATCTCCCACATATTCCATCATCACCAGAACATTGAAAACTTACTACAGAAAGTAAGGTGCCTCTCACCACCACTGTTCAAGATGTAATTAGTGTTCAGTGCTGCTTCCAGCTTCATCTCAGGGCTAAACTACCGCTAAAGGTCAGACCTGCCGGTGGTCGGCAGTAGTCAGGCTCATTGGCCTTTTAAGTTCAGGCCAGTGCCGTCATTGTCCTCTGTGTTCCAGAAACTCTTAGAATTGTCCTTTATCCTTTCAATTTGACACAGTTGTGGCACCTGCCTTTGTCAAAGGAATGAGTGTATGATATTCAACAGACAGACTGTCATATATATGTTTTTATGTATATTTATATACACATTTGGTGGCTGGACAATGAAGCCAAAGAACCTTGTTTTAGAGGCCAATAATTTATTAGTATGGTGTCGGACCTCCTTTTGCGGCCAATACAGCATCAGCTGGTCTTCGGAATGACAGACACAGGTCCTGCACGGTGGTCAGAGAGATTTTGAGCCATTCCTCTTGCAGATCAGTGGCCAGGTCACTACATGATGTTGGTGGAGGAAAACATTTCCTGATTTGCTCCTCCGAAACACCCCAAAGTGGCTCAGAAATATTCAGATCAGGTGACTGTACACGCCATGGGAGATGTTCAGCTTCACTTTCATGTTCATCAATACACTCTGTGACCAGTCTTGCTTGAACATGGTCCTCCAGAATGGTTTGGTAGTCCTTGGCAGTGATGCCCTATCTAGAACAAGTAGTGGGCTTAGGGAATGTCATGACTTTGCAGCCCAAACCGTCACTGATCCACCCCCATGCTGCACTCTGGGTACGCAGCAGCCCAGGTGGTAAGCCGCTTCGGGGCATCTCCACACCGTAACTCAGACAGTGAAGGTGGACTCACCAGAGAACACAGGATTTGAACTCCTGGCTCCACTGAAACCGACATTTGGCACTGGCACCAGTGACCAAATATTTAGCTACAGCAGTCCGACCATGAATACTGACCCTGTCTAGCTCCTGCCAAACAGTTTTGGTGGAAACAGGAGAGTCGAGGTGCACATTTAATTCTGCAGTGAGATGGGCAGCTGTGGTTTGATGTTTTTTGGATACAATCCGGATGAGTAACTGGACATCCCTTCCTGACAGCTTGTTGGATGTGGTCTATCCTTTGTGGTGGTATGCAAATATTACCCTGGATACTGTAGCTCTTGATACACCAGAAAGAATTGCTGTCCTGGCCACAGATGCACCAGCGAGATACACACCTACAATTTGTCCTCTTTTGAACTCTAGTATTTCTCCCAATTTGTCGTGTGGATTTGCAATATTTTATGTACAGCTGTGCTATTGCTCTGCTAATTCAACCTTCACACTCTGCTCTTACTGATTGAATGCGCAATCAGTGAAGATTGGCCACAAGGCCACGCATATATAAGCGTGAAACCTCATACTATTTTGGCCAGTGTTTCAGTTTCATTGTGCAACCCTTGTGCGCACACACACACACACACAGGTTTGTAATGTGGGGACTCCCCATACATTTCTGTGGGGAATACTCTAATCCCAACATGACAACCTTAACCCCTACCCAGTTCTAACCTTAACCATGAGTAACCTAATTAAGTATGAGACTTATTGCTTTTTTAGTTTTTTGATTGCATTCACAGATCTTTGTGGGGACCTGAAAAATGGTCCCCATGGTGTCAAAATAACAGGTTTTATCACATTGAAGGACATTTGGACAATGTAATGTTAACCTAATCTGCACGCGCACACACCAAAAACAGACAGACAGACAGACAGACAGACAGACAGCTAGATAGATAGATAGATAGATAGATAGATAGATAGATTGATTGATTGATAGATTTGCTAGTGTGAGTATTGAGACACACAGGATACCCATCTGGATTCTGCCTTATGTCCATTCTATGACATTCCTGTGGGGCCCTGATATTTCCCTAATACCCACGAGTACATACAGTATGACATAACCAGGTTTGAAAGCCTTACATCGAGCCTCCCTCATCCTCACTTTCTACTGATCTTCCATTCTGATTTTACCTAGAAAGTGCAGCACCTAACTAATATTACTTTATTAATGGCCAGTAAGGTGCAGCTACTGGCATTTACTTTCCCTTAAAATCAGGTCTTGATCTGGATTTTGTGGGCCGGTGTGGAAACGCTAAGACCCGCAACCGCAATACAGATTAGGTACCTCACATGACACCGGCCACATTTGATTCGCGACCCCTCTATCCTTTGATCTACTGCCCGTCGAGTAAGAATCCTCAAATAACTGTCACCACAAATGATGGGTCCTTGACAACGTGCCACTGACCCGGAGCAGGATGGGGATGACTTGACTTGCTTTAATTCGAGTGCGAGCGGCGCCTCTGTGCCCAGAGCACCGAGACGTCCTTTGGGGCCGGCTGGCTTCCGAAGCTCCTTGTTATTGCATTTTATCCCCACTGTGTCGAGCGGCTTGCTCAGCTGTCCTCAGAGGAACCAATTTCAGTCTTACTCCCTATTATGGAGCATTACTGTCTGCCCTGCTGTTAGTGTCAACAAGAAGAAGGAGAAGGAGAAAGAGTGCGTTTTCTGTTTGCAGCCTCAGAATACAGTTCAGATGTACAGTAGAGCAAATCCCCCAAAACAGCAGAAAACGCAGCCCTGATGAAAGGTCAGCACTGCATCTTACGCGTCCCAAGCACATGGTGGGATATGTTATGATACTTCCGGCAGTACCCTAAGGAGCAGTGGCTCGCTGCGCTCCAGGGAATACAGTGGTATTAAACTGCACATTGCTTACTTGTTGTTTAGAGTTTGTATTTATCATTTTTTTATATCTGTGTATTTTATGTGCCTTTTGAGTAAACTGGAGCCACTTTGGTTCGTCTCACTGCATGTTAGATGACACTAAAATGGCACGACACACAGGTGGCACTGCAACCACAGTGACTTACAGGGAATCCAGAAAGTCCAGTGTTCGTGCAGATTTTACCGTAAGAATGCACAGGTCTGCTCGCCCCATGGCTTTTTCCAGCTCACCGGCCTAACATTTGTAACACACTGGATCAGTATGCAGAAACGCTTTATAATGGTTTTGTTTGCACTGTGCCTGCCAGATCTCCTTCTGCAAATAGTTTCACATCAGCCTCTAGAGGCTTGAACCCTTTGGACACTGAGGCCCATGGTTAGTTATCCCACAGTTGTATGAAATAGATTTCTCAGCCTGCAAAAGTGCAAGCCGTTTAATGTGGGCACATCCCAGGACGCTTTCTGACAAATATCCCCCAAGCCTTTGTTGACAGAGGGATTTAAAACAGCCCCAAAGCTTATCGCCATAGCACTGCCTGTCCCAGAGGTCTGGAAAGCATTCCTGTCAGGCAAACAGCATTCTCTCCATTCCACATTAATCAGACCTCCAAATACTCACCCACTTTGGTAGCAGAAACTGGTGAGCTGGGTAGCAACATTTCTTCTGTCGAGTGTAAATCTCTGTTGACTTTTATATTAAGCTTGGAGGCAGTCTGAGGTGAAAAGTAGAAATCTTTTAAATCTGACTGCTGTGGAATTATACCGAACAGCAATACAGAGAGTCTGATAACCAGTTGAATTTAACTGTACAGCATATGGCGTGGACACTTAATAACTGGCAGTAATATCATTTATTATAGTTATTGAAGCAGGGTTCCAGAAGTAATAACAGTTTATTTCCATACATAAATATTTTCATGATATTGCATGATTTCTTTACTTTAAATCGCTGGATTGTGGCTATTCCTGAACGCGGCTCTTGGGTGCTCATCAGTTCTTGCTTTAAACCAGGTCTTTTTTTTTATTGGAAACTGAGGATGATAAAAATATTCACACTTCTCTGCTCTCTAAGTGGCTCCGTGCCCCTTGTGGAAAGCCTGCTAAAAGGATGTGTGCTGGGAGACACTCTCGTGAGCCGTGCTGTGCGTCATAAACTCCCAGCCGTCTGTACGGGCGGGCCCGCTGCTGCCGGAGCGAGCCCAGCTGGTTCCGTTCCTCTGGGCTGCATCTGGATCGATCGGAGGGAGGCGTTGGACAGCCGTTATGCTGCGACAGAGGCCCAGGTGTGGCGGGAGAAAGCTCGACAGATTCAGGAGGCAGCTCAGGTGACGTTTCGACTCCCATTAGACAGCTGAACTTCGTAGCTCGACGGGGTCGCTCCCGGCGCCCGTCTCCGCAGGACTCGTTAGCTCTGCCTCGCGTAAACTTAACAAAGGGGAGCAGCCTGCTAAGAGAATCTAAAGCTTTTCTCTAAAAGGCGGAGGGGACGCTCAGCAGAGGTGTGTAACACCGCAGGCTTAGCCTGTGTGGCTCAGTGTGCAAAGCCCTGAGTCAGACCGTGGGAAAAGAAAGTGCTGTTAGTTTTAAGTGAAGTGCATAAGCCAGACAGCAGTGGAGTAATAGAAACAAGTTTCAAGAGTGCCCAAGGCCTAACGGCTGAGGACATTTATGGGCCTCGCTCAAGAGCCCAGTGGTGAAATTGCTCTGGCGACACCGGGATTTGAACCGGCGACCTTCCGGTCATGGCACAGAGTCACATAACACCCCAGATAATTAGTATCAGTTTCATTAATATAATAGAACAATCCTGTGGTATGTTCATCTGGCATGTCCTATACGTCCTTCTCAGGTGAATTTCTCACAGTAAACTACTGTTTATAGTACAACTTGAGTCATCTGTTTGAATCCAGGGGGGTGTATCACGAAAGAGGATATCTCAGTCAGATGGGTTAACTTAAGCTAGAAGTCGTGATTGTCCAATAGGAGTTTAGGTAAGTAGCATTCCTATTGGACAATCATGACTTTTAGCTTAAGTTAACCCAGCTAACTGTGAAATCCTGCTTCGTGGAACACCCTGCTGGTCTAGTTTCTTTTGTATGGGAAGTTGGAGATTATATATGTTTTTTTCTCAGTACTTCAGACTTTGGGTGAGAACATCTATGATGTTTCCTTTCAAATTTGTCTGAGGCTTTGGGGCAGTGGCACGCAGGCCTACAGTATGTAATGCCGGGCTGTATTAGCTTGGCTGGTTCCATTCTGTTCTGTTATCAGCAATCAAAAGCAACAGCATTACATTGCTCTAGGCTGGAAACCCAGTTATTTCATTAAATTATTTTCATACCAGCTCAGTTACATTAAAATTTAATCACTAAATTATCAGCCAGTAAGCATTTTGTTCGTCACACGCATGGTTTGATTTGGTTATTAAATTGCCCATTATAAGTCAAGACATAAATTTGTATTGATGTTCTGAACGTTTAAACACGAATTACTGTGCAACAGTTTGGTGCAATTAAAGAAAGCAGTGAAAAATGCACCATATTTATTGGTGCATTAAGTTCCTGCACAATAATGAACTTTCAAATAACAGGAATTGAAATAAATGTGTACAGCGGTGGTGTAGTGATTCAGTACGTGAGCATCTTTCAGTACGTGAGCATCTCCCCTCGCGAGACGGGGGCTTGGCTCTGTCTGTGAAGTACGCATGTCTGCCTGGGTTATAATCTCACACTCCAGATTACTGGGTTAGGTAAAGTCTTTGACTGTAGACCTTGTGATGTTGATGGCGCCCCCTTCAGGGCATTCCCCGCCTGCGTGCTCTGGGGTCAGTCATGGCGCCGTGCTGGGTAAGGGATACAGAAGATGGATGGATGGCTCAGTGTGTACGAGAGCTTCCTATCCCAAAACCCTGCAGTGGCCTAGACTTTCTCTACCCTTTCAGCAAAGACTCTTCCTCCGCAAACTTTTACCCTGATCTGGAGCTGGAACCTTGAGCTGCTGCCGACTGTCAGCCCAGTATACTTACTTTAAATAAACTTGGCTGACTTTGTTTGAATGCGGACGCAGGTGGCTGTTTTGGTCTATTAGGTCCAATAACCTCAGCTGAGATCCTCCCCTGAGGCTCGTCTTAGACGTTTGCCACATGATCAGAGGAGACAGCTGAATGCAAACCAGAAAAAGAAATCTGTGTGTAAACATCCAAGATTAACTTGTTCAGAATGCTGGACTAATGTAACATGTTTGCTAGCTATATGTGCTGTGGGTGTCCAATCCCATATTATTGCGCTGTAGCATTAAGTTTCGTAGCATTGCATTGTATAGACTGTGCTTACATTTACTTAAGGATTTTTCATAATATCATGCTTAAATGATGTTCAATAAGAACAACTGATACCAGTGGTAGAACTTTATATATTAGATACTTAGAAATTAGATGATTCCTTTAAATTCCATTGGGGTAATTGAGTAAAATTAAGAGGCAATGAGCTTTTAATGTGAATCTGATTTTTTAAATAGCCCCGTAGAAGTCAATTACACTGGCCCCTTCTCATGAGGAGGTTTACATTGCGAAGTAAATCACTAAATCTCCTCTGGGGAACCTCCGCTGCAGTCACAGCAACAACTGAAATAAACAAGCAGAATTAACCTTTTGTGGTAGTCCTGCCTTTACTGACTGATTGTGGCCTGTATTGTAATGCATCCAAATCACTGAGCTGTGGCCTGTGTACTTTCACCCATCCATGATGTTTGTCGCCTCTTATGAATTTTTGAAATGGATATTGCTGTGTTTTAGCCTAGTGGGGGTTTTACTTACTCAAAAAAGTTCTGAGGGCAGAACAAAAAATGATTGGTTCAGAGAGATAGCGAATCAGATTGTAGAGAAGGTGGATCCAAGCAACTAGAGGAGGCAGGATCAAGACATCTGATTGGTTGGTCCCGCCTCCTCTAGTTGCTTGGAGCCACCTCCTTTACAATCTGATTGGTTATCTCTCTGAACCAATCATTCTTCTTTCTGCCCTCAGAACATTTTTGTAAAACTCCCGTGAGCGTTTTTTTGGATGGGAAAAAGTAGTAGCAATTATGAGATTCTGTTTTTAATTTTAAGTTTCCTTTCTTAGAGGGAAGACAACTGAACAAATGAACAAATTGTCCTGACACGAGTCATTGTTGATTTCACTGTTGTAGGGGAAAGACTCTAGAGCGACAGATAAGGGCGTTGCCATGGTGCTGAAGGAGATACCAAGTAAAGCGTCTTCAGAAGGAAAACCCCTCCTCACAGTGACAACCAAGGTGGGCAGAACCATTGCAGAGACCCAGCAGAAAGTAATTCCATGTTTGATAGCTAAAAAAACAATAACATGGTCAGTAAGATTTTCAAAAACCATTTTCAAAACTCTATTATAGCATATAAATGAATCACACATTCTAAAAGCTACTGTTTCAGTTTAATCAAAACACCTAAATGTGTTTTAAACTGTCTGATGTGGACATAAATTTTTCTCAGTAATATACAGAGGAAACGCCTCTCGGTGACTCCGGAACATTCCAGAGTTTGTTGCTGGTAGAGCTAAAGCAGGTTAAGTTAGGCACTGGGCGATATTTCATGGCATCTTCCCTCTGCTTTGAAATCATTGCACACATCAACATGCAGTTAATATCTCTTATTTGCCAAACACACTTCTATCTTACAGCCATCTCTGATAATGCTTTGGCCTTTTCCTTATTCATTTTAATAAAAGCTCTCCTGGCGTGTTGATTTGTGATGTAATTTCTTGCACTGTAGCATAATTATGCATTGGACAAACAGGTAAAATTGTTTGACACCTTTCTGTGCAAAAACCTTAAATAAATCAATTACATCCATCCTCTTTATTGCAGTATCCTGTACTTTGCTGTTAAACTGCCTCATTTTTGAGGGTGATGTGTTCTTGATTAATTTCTGCACAGTTCTATACATTATGTAATGTAGTAGAATTATACATTTTTTGAATGTTAGAAGCTGCTTTATTGTTACTCCCTGCCTTTGTTACCCACACCTTTTCTCCTCCACGTTGCGCCATGACTTGTGTGGCCCTCTCTGACTGAGCTGCTTCTGCAGCTTCCGCCTCTGTTCCCTGGAAGCCCACCAGTGAAGTGCGTTACCTTCTTACTTCAGCCAGCTTCCCCCCCATCCTGTGACTCTTTGCTCCTCATTTAGGTCTTTATTTTGCTTTCAGTGCCTGTTTTGTGTCCCTCCCCCCCTTCCCCCCCTCTGTCCATCATTAGGCATTCTGGATATCGACATGCGTGTAAAGGTGCTTGTCATGTGAACAAAGGTACGGACGGCCGCTCTGCCCAGTTCTTTGGCTTCTGATAAAGGACTCCGGAATGAATCTGGGCTGCTGTTTTGCCTTTTTATTAGGTGACATTTACGACATTGTGTTATTCCCCGTCAGGGCTATGGAGTCAGCTATGGGTAAATTAGATCGGTGCCCTATGACGGTTACGGAAGCCCATCATTTAGAGGATTGACTACAAAAGTGTAACACCCACGAGGGCCTAATTATAAATGCATTCCAGATGTCCCTCATTACATAGGGCTCTGCTTTTTACCCTCCACCGCTGAAAATTCGTGTGAATGTAACCAGTTCAGGGCTCCCTTGACAACAACATCTAAGACATGGCACTTGGAGTCATGCCCAGGCAGAACAATTATCCGAAGTTTTCCATTACATAATTCCAGGGTTATCCCTCAAGCCCTGGTGAGCCGAGTGCCACACGCAGGACTCGAGCATAAAGTACAATCAGCTAAAATAGTTTTTGCACCCAAAGGGGAAGCAGGGGTTGTAAACAAGCCCATTACATTACAGGCTGATGCGGGTCTGAGACTCAGGGATTTTTGGCTGCTCTGTAATGGTCCACGGGAAGCACAAAACACTTCCACTGAAGTATTTTCTTCCACGTTAACGAGACGGGCAACTGCTAACATGAGGAGGTCATGCATGCAAATGATGCAAATATGCGTAGCGTGCCAGCAGTCTGCAGTCCATCAGGTATTAGGACTGGTCAATGCAAAAAGTTACCAGTTACGATTGCTACTCGTAATTGTTAATGAACTTTATTTTATTTTGTTTTGTTTTACTTACCTATTAACTGGTCGTTGATTTGAAAACTGCTGACACCTTTTCTTCATTGTCTATGCGTGTCTAACAGTTTAGGGCAGTACAAAGGTGCTGAATTTCAGTGTTTTTCCCATGCTGTTGGGATTCTGGTTTCCCCCTACAGTCCGAAAACGGTGAATTGCAGTTGGCCAGTTGTGAATGGTGTGCGTACCCTGCAATGGGTAGGCACCCTGTGCTGGCTTATTCCCTGCTTTGTACCCATAGCTTCCAGTTTAGGCTCTAGACCCCTGCATAGAGCAGGCGGGTACGAGAAATGGATGCTTAAAGACTTCTAACTTGTGCTTTGAAATAGTGTGAAAGAACTTTTTAATTTAACCTTTAAACAGTTTATCTCAGAAAAGTTTTTTTCAAGAATTATGATATTAGCATACTGTATGTCTTGCTCACACATGCGGCAGGCAGATTAATGTATCACACACATGCAGAAAACTGAGAATGACAACTAGCATGGTTTTGTGAGAGAACCTCCAGAAAGCGTTTTTTAAAGAAACTGTTTTCTGTTGGGTAGTAAACCTTCACCCTAATCAGCACCTGGAGAAGTCCATTTTTGTTGTTTTGATGTTGATTAGCTTCACAAATGTATGAAAAACAAGGGTCCAAAGTTCATTTAAAAGCCATGCTAATCAAATGTAGTGTACACTGCAAAACATTATTGCATTTTATTTATTATTTTTTATGCACAATATTGCAAATACTACAAATGTTTCAGTCTATTGCAGTTTAATCTTTTATTCAATATAAATTTATTGGTGCATATATTCCAATTTGACATTCTGAACAATGGTGGACAGTCATTTTGCCCTGCTAAAATGAAAGTGCTGTGTTAATTATTCAACTTTTAATTACAGTCTGAAATGTGATAGTTACATTACCCCTGACTGGCATTCTGCATGTGCTTTAATTGCTATAATTTATTTATTCTTGCCTCTTATAATAATGTGTGTAATTCCAGAATGAATGAAGGTGTGCTAACATTATGAAGATACTCTTCCCTTTTCAGTTCATCTTCGCCATTTGCACTTGATTATCAAAATGATAACAGATGTGCATCATATGAACAGATGTGCAGTCAGCGGTCTAGGATAGAGTTTGATATTGGGGGGTGACACTACTCAATAATTAATACAAATGTGTATTTATTGGGGGAATGAATGAACCTAATTAAATATTGGGGGGGGGGGGGGCATGTCCCCCCTGTCCTCCCCATCCCGCCTGGTCTGGGCCAACAAAAAGGTAGGGGGAGTAAGGATGATTTTAAGGCCCCCGGAGTGACAGGGACCCTAAAAAATTGGGAGCATAATTGGAATGGTCTGGGGTGGGGGCCAATGTAATACGCATTCATGGGATCCAGTTCTACGCCCCCTGCGTGAAGTGATTTGAAATATGAAAGGTTATATATGGAAATGCCATAGTCATCGGTGGTTTCCAAATACGGGTTTCGGAATTGTGGAGGCACCGTGATGTGACGTTACGATAATTCCTAAGTGAGTCATTTTGCTTCTCTGAGATTCAGAAGTATCAGTGTCTTTGCACAGACGTGAGACGCGACGAGAACGTCACACTCTTGTTACATCAGCTGTCCAGCTGTTTGTTCTGCAGCTGTACAGTTATCTAGCCGTTTTACTTTTACGCTTATTTTCTGATTGACACAGTGGTTCTTTATTAATGCCTACATCTCTTATATTTGCGGGAAAAGTGCACAATTGTTTTAAATTAAAGAGGGGAAGTTGACTCATAAAATGCTGGGCTTCTAAAGCCTCAGGAGCCTTATTTTGGCACCAATTACAAAGAAGTACCGTTTTTCTATATAAGGAAGGCTTAATAATAGCATACTATAAAGCCAAAATGAGATACTTCATGTGCTTTTGAAACTGTTTCTTTGTGTGTTGTCACTGCTGCTACAGTTCATTGCCATGATAGACATTTTAAATGCTCCTGTTACTAATACATAGTTATTGAGAAGTTGCTGAATAAAATCAGCAACACATTATTATTCTTGCATATTTAATTATTTATTAACATATCCAGACCTCACGCGGGCTTTTAAACAACTTGCTATTAAACTACTGTGATACAGGTCATTGGTCTAGCATGGACGTTTCAAAGTCAGTAATGAATATTTTTTTAAAGTCTTTAATTTACCTGACATTTTTGGAAATGCCGGTATATATACTCTGTGCTTTATCACACAATAACTTTCATTCATCTACAGAGAGCAAGAAAATGCCACCTGTGATGGAAATATCCATCTGTCTCCATCTTTTTCCATAGCTGGGGCAGTAGCGGTGGAGGCAAGGGGGTGGGATCCTCACGGCAGGGGGGCTATGGAAGAGGGTCTGCAGCAAAATATACCCAGGGGACCCCTCCACCCCCAGCACATTTTACACAAGTGCCCCTTTTGATACCTGAGAGTCACGCAAAATTTGAGTTTTTAATTGAGGGGAACCCACCCCCCCTCCCTCATGAGACCCCCTCCCTGCAGCCTATCCCAGAAGCTATGGGTGCAAGACAGGAATAATAATAATGTATTTCATTTGTAGCATGTTTCAAGATCTCAAAGATGCTTACTAGAATAAAGGTGAAGTGACACTGGATGGGGCGCCTACCCATCACAGGGCACACTCCCGACTCTAATTCGTCATACCATGTTTTTGGATTGTGAAAATCTATTGACAATATGGGGAGAACGCCACATTCTCAACACTGTATTGCCAACTGCACACACATAGAGTTAGGAAACCTGAAACCTGGCAGTGCTAACCACTGTACCCACATGCTATCCTGCTTATGGAAACCTGGCAGTGCTAACCACTGTACCAGCATGCCAGCCTGCTTATGGAAACCTGGCAGTGCTAACCACTGTACCAACATGCCATCCAGCTTCTGGAAACCTGGCAGTGCTAACCACTGTACCAACATGCCATCCTGCTTCTGGAAACCTGGCAGTGCTAACCACTGTACCAACATGCCATCCTGCTTATGGAAACCTGGCAGTGCTAACCACTGTACCATCCTGCTTATGGAAACCTGGCAGTGCTAACCACTGTACCAGCGTGCCACCCTGCTTATGGAAACATGGCAGTGCTAACCACTGTACAAGGAGAAATAAATCAGCCCTAGGACACCCTGTCAAAATGAAGTTAGAATACCACTGCCTTAGACCATAGTGGCTCTCCATTCTTTATTTTTTGAATTTGTGATTCAAATTATATTCCATAAGATCTTCTTTCAGCTGCACATTACTACTTCAGACATTTTTGATTGGAAAAATATGTAAGACTTTCTTAAATCATGTGTTTCATTGCGTCTGAAGCAGTTGATGACAAAGGGAAGGAAGGTTAACGGTAATATTTGTGTCTGCAGAAGGTTCAGTATATAGAAAGTGCAGTACTATGTATAAAGCACCGTGTCTGCATTCATGCTGAGTATATTCCCCACTGATATTTTCATATTTGATGGTTGTCTTTCTAATCTGAGATATGCTTTGTAAAAAATGCTCGATGAATAAACACATAGATGTTATTGTATAGGAAATTATGGGGTGCTTTTAGCTCAAAGGAACTGAAATAAAAAAACATGGGTTGGCTTGACCTGAATTATGTTGCATTAAACAAATAAGCAAAATTTATCAATATACCAAGAACTGATATAGGCTTCACTGATAGCAGAGTATGATTTATTTTAAACTGTTATATTTTTCATTGTAGATGTACATACAGTGGGTACAGAAAGTATTCAGACCCCCTTAAATTTTTCACTCTTTGTTATATTGCAGCCATTTGCTAAAATCATTTAAAATATTTTTTTT